>PVIC010010764.1:0-42732 GCA_004025085.1 Thryonomys swinderianus
CAACATTGTGACCATACTACAAACCTGTCTTCTGCTTATATTAGTCCTGTTGTGAAGTGAGCTCTCTGTCCTAGTTTGCTCTTTGTGGAAATATTTTTTCATGCTACATTCGAGAGCTTCTCATTGTCTCTGGTGTTTTCTGGCATCAATAAAATATGAAAATGTAGATTTACTTTTATTCATTCTGCTTATGATGCAGGATTTATTGTCTTCATCATTTTCAAATAAATCCTTACCTTTTATCTCTTCCTGACAACATTTCTCACCTCCTTTCTAGCAATCATACCATTTATTTGCTCTTCTTTTTCTATTCCCTATGTTTCCTAATGTTTTGTTAATGTTCATGCTGTTTACCTACTGTATCTCAGCTCTGAACTTATTTTTTCTATTCTCCTTTGATGCTAGGATTGAAAATTATGTTTTCCATGTCCAGTTGGCTTCCTGATGGGCCTAGAGGAGACTGTAAGTAGTAGAAGGGACTGAGCATGTTCTCTGCTGCCTGCTAGGATGTCCTCCCTGACACAGCCCCTGGCTCCTCTGGGTCTTCCAGAACCAGGGTCATGGCACTCTCACTAGGTTCTAGCTACATTTGGTACCAGTCCTGGCTCTGAGCTATGGCTCCTGTGTCCTTTAGCCAAGCCACTGGGCACTGGTCGACTCCTCTGATTCAGCTGAGGGCAGCAGAGGAAACAGAAGTGCATGCTGAGAAAAGTCACCAAAGACATCAAAGGCTGCAAGGTTTCCTTCATTTTCCTTCTTTTACTTTCCTTTCATCTTTTTCTTTGTCCTTCCTTTCCATTTTTGTTTTCAAAGAGAGTCATCTTTGATGGGAATCAGTATCCCCCAAGTTGTTAATCACGTTTTAGGCAGTTAAATACTCCACACTTGGTCTCATGCTTGCCAAGTTACAACAACATTCAAACCCACCACATCGGAACAGCAATACTAACGCGGTTCTTTTTGTGGAGTAGCTTAATGTCACAGGGAAAAAGTGGGAGGACATAATGTAAATCTGACAAGGATAAAATACTTTAAATAAGGTATCACTCCAAGGACAAGATAAATCATCACCGCTGCCGGTGACAGCGCAACAAGCATGTCAGCAAAGCAGGTCTCTGTGAAAACATGATGTGCGCCTCGCTTATCATCACAGTGGGAAGATATCATTCAGAGAAGAATCTGAGCGAGACTTGTCCCCAGAAGAGGCCCTGTAATTGGGTGACTTAGATGATATAAAATCTTTAAAATGCAATAGCATAGAATTACAATTTGTGACTTCTCGTGTTTTGCAAAAAAGTGAAAATAAAAGGACACTACAAACTTAGCTAGGGTTGTACAAATGTGACTTCAAGGAAAATCTACTAGGTTATCCCAAACCACACAATACCTTCTCTTTCGGGTTGTGGCACATAGATACTATTCTCATGCACAGTTGGATAAAGACGAGATGCTGAAATGTTTACTCTGTGGTGAAAGGCCAGGGCAGAAGAAAACCGAGTCAGAATGGACTTACCTTAAGGACATACTTATCAGTGAGGTTAATAGGTCACAGATGTGTAAATATCGTATCTTTTCTCAGGTATGAGAAACTGAAGTTGTAAATGTGTTCTGAAATGCATGATCAATATAGTGAAATGTTAAATACTCAAATGGAAATGGCATTTAGGTATAAATAATGAGGGGAAAGAAAAAAGTGATAGGAAAAAAGGAAATAAAGCTTGTGTATATAAGGGTGGGGGTTGTAGGGTGGGTTAGGGATGGGTAAAAATGAGAATTGTCATGCCATATACTGGTACAAATTCTTAATGCAGAGTGTAACTCTGATATATATGTATGTAATGTACCATTAAATTAAATTAAATTAAAAAAAACAAATTGGAGCCTCTGGAAGTGTTCCTGCGATGTCGCCCCTTCTCTGTTTCACAGCCATAGCTCAGCGTCACCAAGGCCACAAGTTCCACGTCATGCTGTGTAGACCGGTTTTTATTCATAGGCAAGATTTAAACTACACATTCAGCAGAGTCACCGGCCATATACAGGCCTGGTAAGCTCAGGATTTACTTTTCCCATACCGACATTGGTCATTTTCCTCAATGCTAGAAAAAGATATAGTTCAAATAAAAGATGACATGGCTAAGGTTTTTATCCTGGTGGGTGTCGTCACGTGGTAATTGTCTCCTGCGTGCCCACTTCAGGTAGGAAGCGCAGGAGTCGCCAGGCATCTTGGTTCTGTGACTGAATGTTCGGCTGCGGACAGTCATCGAGCTCAGGCCACCAGGGCAGTGTGAGCAGGTTCAAATGTGGACCCTGTTGGGAACAGCATAAAAACTGGGCTTTAGATTTCAGAGATAATACCGTTTGCATTATGGTTGTGAATATCCAGTGACTTTTTACAAGAAATATTTGAAAAATATCCCTAACACCATTTCAGTTGGCTTCCTATTCTCTCTAAATTAAAATCACCTGCTGAGGGAGAGAGAGATGGTAAACTTCAAACATGACCAGAGAAGGTGGGAGGCTTTGAAATAGAAATTACAGGTTGCTCTATCCTCAAGATTTAGCAATTATAGTTAAAGCATGATTTGAGATTATAAATCAAGCTGCCAAATACAAACAGAAATTGTTTTTAACCACCTTCCCATGTTTTTCAGTGGATACGGTTTATTATTGTTATTATTATTATTATTTTTGAGACAGGGTCTCGCTTTGTAGTTCAGGCTGGCCCTGAGCTCACTATATAGCTCATGCAAGCCTCAAACTCAGCAATCCTGCCTGTGCCTCTCGAGTGCTGTGGTTATAGCTTGGACCTACCAAGCCCAGCATTTTTGTAGTATGTGGTACTGATTGTGTGAAACACCATGCCCAGTATTGTTGTATATGGTCACCGGGGATCGAACCATTGAACCAGGGACCTTATGCTTGCTAGGCAGGCTCTAGAACTACTGAGCTAAATCTCTGGCCCTGATAGTTTACTTTTATGATTGCTTTTGTTACTAAGAGTGAGGAAAGAGCAAAGCAATGTAAGGAAGATGTGAGGTCCAGTATGGAGGCTCAAGATCAAGGCTCCTAGTTTTCAAATAATATTGCTTTACAGAACAATAACTGGGGACAACAAATAATCCCTCTAAAGTCAAATATAAAAATAACACAAAACAAATGATCTCATTCGAAAAGGTGAATCTCCTTAAACATACAACTATTCAGACAGGGATAATAGACCAGTGGATATTTTGCTCTTGACTTAGGAGTCACAGATTTTAAAATAAGAAATCAGGGGCTTTACTTTTCTTTTATAAGGAAATAGCTATTGATCACTGATTCTGGGAATTTTTGTCACCATTTTTTAGTGGTGATTTTCTAATATTTCCAATACTTCTTTTTATGTAACATTATACAAATAATACAAAAACTTTATGTTCAGGGCCAGAGGGTTAGCTCAGTGGTTCCGGCACCTGCCTCGCAAGTGCAAGGTCCTGAGTTTGATCCAGGGTAACCACATATAATGCTGGGCGTGGAGACACGTCCACCAACAATCAACACCGCATACCGCAATGCTGGATGTGGTGGCTCACACCTGTTATCCTAGCACTCGGGAGGCAGAGACAGGAGGATTGCTGAGTTCGCGGTGGCTTGCCTGGGCACCATAGTGAGCTCAGGGCCAGCCTGAACTACAAAGCGAGACCCTGTCTCAAAAAGCAAAAAACAAAACAAAACAAAACAAAAAAAACTTTATGTCCAATGACCATTGTCAGTAACAGTACCTGCTCTCAGTCCCTAAGTGGTGATTATAGTAGCCTGAGCGAGCGACAGTGGTTAAGAGTACTGAATTAAGAGATCCGTGGGGAAAGCTCCAAGCACAACTCATCACACAGTTTTGTGTGTGAATTCACATACACAGCAGCCCACCATCAGTACACCATAAAGCAGAACTCTGCTGGACACTGAACTTCCAGTTCACTGACATATCCTTCCAGTGTTTCAGAGAAGGACCTACAGGGGCCTGCTGTCCATATCAGCAGACAGTCCTCAAGCCAATGTTTGTGACCAAGAACACAACCTTAGTGACTGTCAGCCACACGACAGATGAAGAACGAGCGGAGGCCAGAAAGCCACACGTTTGTGTGCATGGGGGGTGCGCCTGTGTCTCTGGTGGGGGATAAATAAACAGGAGATCAAGGCCAGGTGAGTCATGAGCTGGGCAGGGTGAAGACAGAAGGTTGTGAAGCAACTTGTGCACAAGGAGAGAAAAACGTGGTTGGTTCAGCACTGTGGAGAATGCCTAGTTATGAATAGGATAGAAAATTCACCGGTCATCCTGACTGCTCTCATTTACGTCTCTAACACAAACACCGATCCATGTTGATCGGACTTTTCCACCCCTTCTGAGAGAAGGCCTGAGAGTTGCCTTATCAAGAATGGACTCATTTTATTGTGGCAAGACTAGTGTTATTATTTTTTAGGAGGTTAATGTTACCGGAAGAGGTCAGGGTGATTATTTAGTGGGAAAAAATTGTATTTGCTAGGACTTTATTGGTTCTCTTTTAGAAATCTGACTTATTTATGACATAAGTCATTTTAGGGCAGTTGATAGAAGTTATTTCTCTTTTATGACACTTGTGCCTTGGTGTAAAATTGTGCTATAAATGATATTGACAGTGCTGTACAGTGCTACTGTATTTTTTGTATGTTGTAAAACTTTGATGCTTTATGGGCAAACTAAAGTTCTACCTGTCAGCTCCTCAGGAAAAAGTGCTAAGGCCTTTTGAGTTTTGAGGAAGGCACCGAAGAAAGTAATATATGGAGGAGAAAAATTCCACAGAGAGAAAAGCCACCTGA
This sequence comes from Thryonomys swinderianus, assembly GCA_004025085.1. Classification (NCBI taxonomy): domain Eukaryota; kingdom Metazoa; phylum Chordata; class Mammalia; order Rodentia; family Thryonomyidae; genus Thryonomys; species Thryonomys swinderianus. The sequence continues at coordinate 4,837 of PVIC010010764.1, forward strand.
GCTTTTGTTTTTATGTTCCCTCCTGGGTGCAGAATTACCAGTGGGTCACATCCCTTACTGCAGACACTAAACATCACTTAAGGACCGAAGCCTTCAGTCAGGGCTGCCGAGACCCACGTTCCGAGGTGTTTGGGCGATGAGTGCTGTTTCTGGAGTGAGGACTGAGTTAATGAGTTCCACTGTCTGCCTGGATGCGCAGATATATTACTGTCCTCAACTTGACAAAAGCCAGTGGAAAAGTCTTTTGGCTTTTTATTCAAGGAGGAGAAATGGCTTTTTAAATTCCCCTGGGATTTTCCCATCGATACTTTCATCCTGGGTCGATTGGGGCTCTCAGGCTGCTCTCCAAGGTCAAGAATACCTCAGGATCGCTTGCTTCTCTCCAGCCGATCCAAGTGGGGAAAATTGGAGGGGGGCACAGGGCCTCTCAGATTCCTCTCTGTCTGTTTATCAATGTAAGCAGCATCTCCTGCACTGCAGAGGCTTCCGGGTCCGAGGTGAAGATATAAATGGACAAAGAGAAGCACAGTCATGACTGTCACTGCAAGAACAGTGTCTGATAGTCCTTCTACTGTGGTGTGTGGTTCCACGGGTGTTTCACATAATAGCACAGAGAAACTTAAATAAACCACAGTATAGCTGTAGATTTATTACTTATGTATAATCATATCTTACATGTACATGCATACCTACTAGGGGAGGTCTAGTCAAAAATCAAATCAAATGCTAAATCAAATACCTAAAAGTTATTTCTAAATCACTCTCAGACTTTGGAGACAAGTGTCACATTCCACTAGTCTGTACATAAACACCTCACTAAATGTCCAGAAGGTAAAGAAGATCTGATTATTTCCATTTTGTAGTCAAAAAGGCAACAAGACTGCCTAGTATCAGACAGCTAGTAACTAGTAGAGACTTGAACCCAGCTCTGAACCCTAGGTGGGGTTTGTGGTCCATTTGAAAGAATGACGTTCACCCACAGGAGACAATGAAACCCCAAGTCGTCAAGCTCACAGCCTCACTTCCTCTGCTGAAGTCTAGGCCAAGCGGTGGGACCCTCAGGAATTGACCCTTCTGGGTGCTTTGATTGGCATTAGTTTAATATCCCAGCTGGAATAACTAAGGTAGAACCGATTGTTCTGAGCCAATAGCGGAGCAAACCTGTGTCCTAACTCTGAGGATGGTTTGGAATTCATAACACTTCTTCAGGCGTTCAATTAGGTATAGTTTAGTATGACCAGGTCTTTGTGTCTAGATTATATAGTCACACTTAAGAGACAACGATCTGTTACACTCCAGCTATTTAAAGCTCGTTAGCAGGAGTGCATACACCAGAAGGCTGGGTCTGGAGCACTGCCTGGCAGGCAGAGTCCTCTGTGAAGTAGTGCTCCTCCCAGTGCTCCCCGGCATCCACCCTCTCGGGGTCTGATGTGTGGCGATGCTCTGGCTCACTGCAGGGCAGGGATGTCTGCCCTGGTCTTCGGTGTTGTTTGTCCCAGGCGTAGCTGGGCAGGAGCTTTGTGAACATATCAAGGGAGGCCCATGGAAGGGGAAAGCACGATCCCCGAGAGAGAGCGAAGGAGAGCGAAAGGGGGAGAGGGCGGGAGAGAAAAGGAGGGAAAGAGAGGTAAGAGAGGGGAGGTAAGGGCAGGATGTGAGGGCAGGCGGAGAGGGAGCAGCTGTGGGACACAGCCGAGCTGGGCCCTGTTCTCACGGTCCTCGGCTTCCTGGACACCAAGCCCAGTAGAGAAACTCAGTTTCGAAAAGGCTCCTGGGATGCCCAGAGCATTTGTTCTAGAACCGCCTCGGTCTCCCTGTGGAGCCGAGTCTAACTTTTCTTTTGCACTGTTTTGTTTCGCTTTCCCTTCCTTGTCATTTATGGTGCCCTCGACAGCGCCGGCACGTCGCCCGCAGTTCTGGAATGCCAGCCTGGCACTGCAGCATGGAGCCGGCAGCGCTGGTGTAATCGACTAATGGCTTCTTTTCATTCCAGCCCTCCCTGAGAGACCCAGTGGCAGATTGTAGACTCAATTACTCTCATGTCAGGTGATTATCCTAGGTCTTAATGTAATCTTCCATTCACACATACCATATTTCAATTACGGCAGCTATGAAACAAGCTGTGTATTCAAATCGCCAATCACCTTATCACTGCTGAACAATGTCAACTGTAAAAGACGCCAGCTGAAAGCAATTACACATGTGTTGAGAACCGATTATGATTACTCTCTGTGGTATTTGTGATGAGCTGGGGAATGTTCTGAAAATTTAATTTAATGACAATATGCTTGCTGTACAATCCATAATACCTCCTGAATCCAGCATGGGGCTATTAAAACTGATAGGAGCATATTATCACCGTGCTGGAAGGCTGGGCTGGGCTGGTTACTGGATGCCTCTACAGGGAGTGATAGGTAATTTCTGCACATCTTTCTAACGGCTCAGGCAGGCAGCTTCCAGCTACAGCTGCACGCCGAAGGTGGTCCCGCCCCCTCTGAGCTGAGTTAAGGTGTTTTGCTCCTGTGGCTGCTGTCCTGTTGCCGGGGTGGCTGCTTCAGGATTAGGGAACCTCTGCCCAAAGCAGGCCTTATAAGCAGCCCTGGCTGGGCAGCTTGCCCCCCCGTGGGGGGCAGGCGACTCAGGGAAAGGAGTGACAGTTCATTTTGGAAAGAGAGGGATGTGCGTGCAGATGCTGGGCAGATCTTGGAGAGGAGATTTGGGGGAGTTATGGGCAGCAGAGGCCCCAGGAGAGACCCCCACAGCGGGCGGCCTCTGTGTGGGGGACCTGGGTCAGCCTCTCTGGCTCAAGACCACACTGGGACGCGGGAGCGTCAGGGTTGGCTTCCTGCAGGACGGACACTTACGCCAGCTGATTTAAAGCCAGGCCTGGAGGGAGATGTCCTGTGGGGAGAAGCGTGGCGTGGGCTGAAAAGCCCGTGGAAAGCAAGCCCAGGGCAGAGTGGAGCTCCAGGTGCTGGTGGCGGGAGCTGCCCTTCCCGGTGAGGCCTGGCTGACCTCTGGAGGCTTCGGGCCCTGCTGTGTGTACCTTCACACAGGGCTCACGGGCACACACCTTCAGAGGCCTACGGAGCCCTCTCCCCCCTTGACACGAGTCAATATTCTGCTCCATCTCCAGAGCTGCAGTGACCTAATTTATTCAGGAAAACACACCATCTTGCCTTAATTAGCTCATTAATTGAAGCTATGAATAAAATGGAGACACAAACTCTGGTTAAAGAGAAAACAACCCAGATGATTTCTTAAAAATGAGCGGATTAAGGAATATAGTTACTATGTGGCTCACTTTTGTTCCCAGTGATTCTTCAGACAGATTTTAGTTACATGCTGTTATAAAGGAGACTTTATTTTAATTACAATTTAATAGTGTGTATTTCTGTAATAGAATGTATTTCCTTAAATTGGACTTTTCTAGCATTTGATCCTTTTAATGAAAACCTCATGTAACAACCTCAACCCACAAATTCTCTAGTCCTCTTTTCAGTTGTTCTCTGATACTGAAAATATCTGATATTATAAAGAGTTTCAGGAGTTTTTTCTTTACCATTTATCTCATCGGAATTTAAACTGCATGAAGATGAGTATTTTCGCTGATGATTTTACTTCTGTCGTATTGGCAACAGATGTTGGGAGCACGGATGTGTGTATTTTTAAATGTAAGTACCTAATGCTTCACATGGTCTTTGTGTTGTAGCTTATGCAATAAAACTTGGCCTGGTTAAATACCCTCTCTTCCCCAATATTCTGACTATCATTCTGCTAAAATAAATATTTTTAAAACCTTGCAGCAATGGGTGACTAATGGCTAATTCTGTACTGAGTTTGCCGATGAAATTGGAGAACTGAAGGGTGAGGGAAGGATAATAAACAACAGGATTATGATCTTACAGCCAGGCCAGGAAGGGTCAGGGAGGCAACCTCAGGGGGCTGGGGTGCAGGCTGCTGGTGCCCAGGGCCCTTGACTCTTAGTCCAGGGGGCCAGACTGATGAATGAATAGTGAGGCTGCAGGGTGTCCACACCCATTTTCCTGTGCTCATGTGGCCTGACCCCTGGCCCAGGGCCACTGCTTATTATAAGGCCAGAGTTGAATTTAGAGTCCTGGATGTCCAGCCATACCCGAGGTTAACAGTTGGATAATTGATGAGAAGCTTCTGTTTTGTTTTGTTTTTAAATCGAGACAACTGCCATTGAGGTACACGCCGGTGGCCTGCTTCTTTCTATTAGAACAGTTTCTTGATCATGATGAGGAAACTGATTTTTGGCATTTGGAGATTCTGTAAAGTATGCATCGCGTAGATCAAGGCTGATTGCAATTAAATAGAGCATTATTTACTCATGCCTGATTTGCAGTATATAACTCATAAGCTAAATCATTAATGCAAGCACGGAATGGAAGTGAGGGCAAGTACGGCATCATAGCCCCATAGCATGCCCCAGAGCAGGTCTGGGGCAGAGAAGCCCAGGCGAGGACCTGGAGCCCACCCCACCTGAGGGGCCTTCACAGCTGCTGGAGATATTGGCTTTTCCTGACAAGATGGAGCACTTCCGGTGCCTGGGAAGTAAGGAGCAGGACGCTCCAAAACAGCCCGCGAGGCACAGGAAGCCATCACACAGCAGAGGTGCCGAGGCTGAGGTCCTTGCCTGGGAAAGAGAAAACCTGACTATCTGAAGAGAACACACCAGGAAAATGGACTTAATCGAGTTGCTTTCAGAAAAACTGATGTTGATACTCCAATTTTGAAAATACTTCTCATCACTTTTGTTTTTATTATTTTTAGTGAATTGTATTGTTTGACTGGCTACCTATTTTCTCTGTTTCTGCTTCTCTTATCAATGTGCATGTGGTTTTTTTTTTTTTTTTTTACAAATGACCTTAGAACATATTTCTCAAAGATATTATCGTTCCCAAACCCCCAGACACATGACCCGCATTGGACTCGCCCACCATGCTAGGCACAGTGGCCTCTGCCGGAAGAAGGCTGACTCAGGGTTAACCTTGAGGCTCGCTTGTCCTCGACTCCTGAGTCCCATGGCCCCTGCAAGGAGCCTGCAGGACCTGGGAGCTGCCATCCACCCACTGTGTCCTCCCCGGGCAGCTCTGCGGTGCGCCCCGGGTTGACCCTGGCCTTCGGCCTTGTCCTTCCCAGCACGGGCTGCAGCTTCTGCCGCCGGCACTGCGGCCGTGGGAGCTTTGGAGCTCACACCGTTCAGCACTTTTCAGGGTGAGAGTGACTCGTGGCATCCACACTCTTGCCATCAATCATTCCGGGGTCAATTTCTACGGAGAACACATTTAGTGAGTATTTGCTTTTTAACCTATATATTAATGAACATTGCCCTGGCATGCTGCCCTAAATTAATTACAGAGCACTTTACATTATTTTTCAGTTATATTCTTGAGAGGACATAAAGATGGGAAAAAAGAATGAGATGATTTTAAGGAAATTGACTTTCCGATTACTGTGCCTCCTTCTTTTCCCCTTTCACTTCAGAGTTTAAATGCAAGCTAACATTACATGATACAAAGACACTAAAAGTAAGCACATGATTTCTGCATTATTTGTGATTTTTTTCAAAACATTCTAAGCAGTACTATACAACTATTATCAAAGTTAATGACATTTATTTCATGTTGCATTTATATATATATAAAGTATGCTTTTAATTTATTCATATCTTAATTAACATTTAAGTAAAGTATAAAATGTGTTAATTTAGGAACCAATTATAATAGTTGTATTTATTTAGTTATGGAGGTTTCACAATAATCATTTTTAAGAAACAGGCATTTACATTTAAATATGATTCTATTGTCAGAGTTGAGCAGGTGAGACCATTTTAGATAGAACCGGAAAAATGTGAGACTTTTCTAGATAGAAGCCTGTGCTGCTGGGTGCTTTTCTTCGTGTATCATTCCTCACTCCGCAAAACGCTATCTGATTACAAATTATGCACCTATTCTTACTTCTTTTGCCCAAGGCAGCAGTTAGTTTTTGCCATAGTTCATAGAGGATAAAGCCCCAAAGATCTGGGAGCTTCTTAATTGCATTGCATACAACTCGCTGTCACCAAGCCCTCAGAGGAGTTATTGCACGTTGCAGATAATGCCCTTTCCCTGCGAGCCATGAAATAGATTCTCCCGCTATTGCTATATTAATTAGACTTCAAGCATGTTAGAAAAATTATAGCTTAAGCTTCTGTTCAAAAATTTAGGCAATATGATAGAAGAAATCTTGGCCAGAACTTACGAGGAAATGAGTTAACCTTGAGGCTTGTTTTGAAAAGCAAAGCAAAGCAAAGAAAAAATCTCAACAACTCACAGTCCTTGTCACATTACTACAATGTATAAGTTTTGATAGAATTCCAGGTTAAGTTTGTCAATTCTGGTGTTATAAAAACAAAATGAATTGGCGCGACCTGTGGAAATCTCGGGAAACGTTGGAAATTTCCTCAGCTGCCCGTATATCAAGCACACAGTGAGAAAAGGAGAAGGAAGGAAAGTAGGAAGAAGGGCAAAAGGCGAAATGGTTTGTGTCCATTTAAGAAAAAATCAATAATAGCATAAAATTGATTTAGTGCTTGTCATAAAACATAAGTAAGTGCTGGAAAATAGAGAAAATTGAGTCTCAATTTAATCTGCACAAAAGCCACACTGTACTGATGAAGTGATTGGAGTGGGGGAGAGCTACATAAAACCCAAAGACAGATACTTAATTGTCATATTAAAGACTCTTTTCAGCCTGCTGGAGTCGAGGGGTAGGACCCATTAATCATGTGGATAAGGGGCATTGAAATCAAATCTCAATTAAAATCTGTTCAATAATGTCTCTAATATGTTTTTCAAGCATTAATTTTTTCCCATCGATTCTACACCCCATAAATCAGATATGTTGCCGTGCATGTAATAGTTTATGGAGGACAGGATTATGGTTTTATGAAGTTAATGCAGCAGAACCATTTAATTTACACAGGCTAAAGTTTTATGTCTGTTGTTCATTTCTATTATTTTCTTCAGCTAAAAATTATTTGGGCTATAAAACTAAAAACCAAGTTCATTTTTTCCAAGTGTCTATATATTTAGCAATCAGATTCCAAGTTCTTTTATCCAAATTTGGCTGGGGGTTGGGCTGTGAAGTGCCCCAGGCAGAGCTCTTTGTGGACAGGGGGTTTCTACAGAAGGCTGTGTATACCTGTGCAGAGAGGTCTTTCTGCCCTTGTACCTGTAGTCTTCCCAGGGACTTGATAGAAATCACCCCAAACAACATTTCCTCCATTGCTGCTTTGGGGTATTCTGTTTCTTTAAGGAACTTGCACCTTCTGAACAATAGGCTGTATCCGTTCCCACAACTGTCCGCACAGCAGGCATTGGTGACATCTGCCACAGAAGTGAAGGTGAATTTTTGTTTTGGAGCCAGTTGCATAGATTTTTCATTTTCAACGACAAATTCACCAGGGAGCTCTATAACAGAGGTGACAATTTTCTGTAACATTGGTGTTAAAACCCCTTTCAAAATGACAAGGGACTTATGGAAGAGGATGGAGAAAACCAGGGGTTTTGAAGATGCCCCCTCTGGAGCAGGAAGGAGGGAGGGAAGTTGGCACTCTGGGCCCAGTGCCCTGTGCCTGGCCGCCAGGGCCCTTAAGCACACTGCTTTAGCTCAGTCTCCCAACCCAACCGTACACACAGGGCTTTGCTGCTCTGAAGCCAGCACCAGCCCTTGGAGTCCGTGCTAAAGACTCCTTTGAGAAATGCTTCTGCAAATTCTTTGGCTCTGAAATTCTTATAACCACATCTTCTGAAAAACACTCAGAAGTTCATTTTGCATCTTTGATTTTTGCCTGATGAGTTTCTGTTTCTACTTTTTATGCCATGTCCAGTTCAACTATAAGTTATGCTGTCAGAAACGAAGGTATATGTGTGCTCATATGGTTCTCGCCTGTCTTTTGAGGGCAGAAAGGACTCCACTTGCACCTGCTATAGCCCCTGAATGGTGCCAGTTCATAGCTCCACAGGTGCCCTAGCAGAGAGAAGATCCTGTGTCTATTTCTACATGTGTCCCAGATGGCTCTATGGGGTATTTTTTTTATCTACTCTGTCTGTGCAAAATTCTCCCTGTCCTCACCTCCCATAGGAAAAAAAAAATACCTCTATATTTTAGAAAAGCTTTGTTTTGCAGAAACATTTTGAAACAGTACAGAGTTTTCTCAAGTTCTGTTCCTAGTTTCCATTAACATTAACAAACATCAGTGTGGAACCTGTCTTTCAATGAAAGAGTCAATAGGGATACGCTATTGTTAATTGAAGAGTGCTTTTATACATATTACCTTACTTTGGACCCAATAGATCCTCTATGTTCAGGTCTAATGTAATTTTTTAACTTTTAAAAGTTTAAAATTTTAGTTTTTATGTACGAGATAATGTATATGATACTTGTCTTCTGTGTCTGGCTTATTTTGCCAGGTGTCCTTGATGATGTCTTCAAGTTCCATCTATTTGCTTCAAAATGACATAATTTCACTCTTCTTCAAGTCAGCATGCAACAGACATAAGTATGATTTTTTTAAATGACATTATTCACAATAGCCAAGAAATGAAATGGGCCTAGGAATCCATGACAGATGAATAGGTAAAGAGAATTTGTTTATGTACACCATGGAGAATCACACGGATTCAGGTGTGTAATATTTAACCATCATGTCTCCTTAGGCTCCTCGACTGCTACAGTTTCTCAGCCTTATTTTTGGTTACCGTGACAATGTTGTGACACACAGGACAAAAGAATTTACCCACGGTAGCTGGGTTTGGTGGTGCACAATAATCCCACAACTCGGAGGCTGAGGCAGGAGCGTTGCTGTGAGTTCAAGGCAAGCCCAAGCTACATAACGAGTTAAAGGCCAGTCTGAATTATACAACGAGACCTTTTCTGAAAGAACAACAACCTCACAAATTTATCAGGGTGTAACGTCCCTCTGTTTGGGTTTTGTCAGGTGTGTTTCTGTAGGGGCGACCGGAGGACTGGGAATCTGGAATGAAGAACGCAGACCTGAGCACCACTGCTGGCCCATTGCATTCAGATGCTTGCTTCTGATGCAGCTGCCCACTGCTGATGTCACGGTGAGTATCCGGCTAGGCTGGTGTCAGTGTGGGGTTTTTTTCTCCTTCATTTGTTTACTTTGATCCTTGATTTCTGTCTGGATGGGTGCATGAACTGGTTCGCAATCAAACACTATTCTGCCTCCTCTCTGGCTCATTTTTCCAACTTTGGACATTGGGTGCCCTTTCCACTGGCTCCAGTGGTTCTTGACATGTTCCCATGAATACAGAGATCGGTTGTTTTTATATCCTCTCCTCTCCCCCGCTCCCCTCTCCTTTTGTTTCCTTTACTAGCTCTTTTGTATAAAGTAACTTACCGAACATCGCCTAGGTGCTTAACCATTTCTCTGTATTATCTCCTGGTCCTCAGAACACGCCTTCCACGCGCACAGCATATACTACTAGACACCCTGCGCAGATGGAGTTTGGTAAAGAAGACAGAAAATACACAGTTCCAGTGCCGGGGGAAATCAGAGAATTGTGAAGGAATAGCAAAGGATGTCATCACTCCCATCGGAAGGCCGGTGGTCATGCTGACGGGCGGTGTGTGACGGAGGGGGCGTGGACTTGCAATCCAACAGCGGTGCAGGCCGGGAGAGCCATGTTTCAGGATGCCCCCTGTAGCCTCCACCAACAGGACTTAGTGAGGGCTTTGTGCGCAGAGGCAGGACAGACTCAGAGGCCTGGTAATTGCAGGATAGGGAGAGGCAGTGTGCACGTGGCCTGGTTCTACTACCTAGGGTGTGAGGCATAGAGGGGTGTGGATGGCGCTGGCACTCAGGGCCGCATTGGAGCAGGGTGAGAGGTTATGACTGGGATCCCAGGAAAAAGTCTGCTCCATCCTAGTGAGAAGGGGCTGGGGTTTTGGCTCTGAGGCCCACTGAGGGGGCACATGGGTCACTTGATTGGGTTCCCAGCTCCCCAGCGGTGGCGAGAAAAGAAGAAAACTGGGGACAATGACAATATTCAGGTCAGCATTTCCTGGTTCTGGCTCCTTCAGCGTGGTGCAGACAACTTAATCCAAGCAGCTTCCTCATCAGCCATGTGCTGCTGGGGCCTGTGGGAGACACCTCCAGCTTGCTCTGGCCTCTGCAAGCGGCTGGGCTAAGCAGAGCGACGCAGATCCCAGCCCACTTCTTTATGCCTCCCATCAATAACGCCTCCCCGGCATTCATTGCCATAAAACCAATCACAACGGAATCATTTGATATGTGTGTGACTCACAAATATAGTTCCCCAAGCCACTGTTCTAAATTAGTAGTAGTTAAGCACCCATTGATAGAAGCTTAAAATAAAGTGCTCCCCAACGGGTCCCCACTTTAGCCCAGCATTACCCCAGAAAGCAGGGAGATCTTTGCAGGAGTTGCTGGAAATGGCATACAGATGGACCCAAGCCGGAAATATCTGAGGGAACACTCCATGCTCTTCCTGCAATGATATAAAGATGCCTGTCACAGGGCATTTTTATGCCGACATATACTGATGTTTTGTTTACTGGCTTTGAGGAGCTCGAAGGCCCCCCCCCCCCTTCCTCTCAGACTCTTTTAAGACTGGAATGCTGAACTCAGATTGAGATTCAAACAGATCCTCTCAGACCATCTCTGACAGTATGAGCTGGAAGATTATGTATTTAAAAGCTGATACTGATCTAGTTTCCTTGCAAAAAAAGTGTTCAGTGTGCTGATGGTGAATTATTCCACAGCACAGGCGGACTCTTTCTCCTTCACTTGGGCTGATTCTGTGTCATGAACGCTGCTTCATAGATACCTTGAGAGGAGAAAAACAGCCTCTCATATCCCATTAGTGTTACAGAGACCCAGAGGGTGTTACAGGAGGGGCGGGCACTACATAACTAGACTCATGAGGATTCTGTGATCCCCAAGCTCCATGCCAGGTCCTCCTTCCTTAAAGAACTTCCTACTCTTCATTGGTGCTTTTTGCTGACCTGACTTACGCTGAGATGCCGGGACTGTTGAGTTTAAACTGGCAGTGTGTATGGTGCCCAGGTCAGCTTTCATCACCACCGTGTTGAAGAGTGGCAGGGAAACTGCAAAGTGGGTCTCGCCTGTGAAACTATAGCCAGAACTCTAGAGATCTCTGAACTCTGACGATCTCAGACTGATCAGCAAGATCAAATCTAATTGTATGACTTTCTACAGAAAAAGAGATCATAAAATAGGCAAGTAAAAAAAAAAACACCTGTTTATCCAAAAAATAAGAGTTTATAAAGTCTGGAGCTACTCACCAGTACCCCCAACTCTGGGGAAAAAAAAGTAGATATTACTTCAAAATTTTAGAAATTCTATACCAGTGTTCCCATCTGTGGGTACAACTGTATAAATGGTCACAAGTACAAATGACAGTCAGGCTGATTTTTAAACAGAACTTGAAGGTAACTGAATGTTCCTCTTTGATGATACAGAGCAATAGACATACTATTTTAACACCTTCATAGGTAGATTAATAACTTTCATTTAAAATAGCATGCTTCCATTTGGTGTGACTCGTTACTAATTATTTGCTACAAATGAAAAGAAATTGAGAGGTGTTACAAATAAAAAATGTGGATGATGACATCTTCAATTCAAACATAAAACCTCAGACTAAGCATATCACAGATAATAATAATTCAGCTACTTATATATTAGCAAAAAATAAAATCCAATCCAACTCCTCAGATACTTTCCATCTACTGAGAAGTAGTCATAGTTTTGAATTTCAGTAATTTAAATGGGTCTTCATTTATTTAACTAATTCTAAGACATTATCCTTTAAAATCCAGCATGAAAATGTCTGACTGAAGTCCTTATTGCAACTGTCATTTCAGGAGAGAGGAGCGCTCTTGTGCCAGCTGTGCCTACAAACACCAATTGTTTCTCATCATAGAGTATTGATTAATTAGATTCATTTAGAGATGTGTAGCCTTCGCATTCACATTAGCCCATCACACTCAGAAAGCTCTTCTCTGCACACAGCTTCTCAAGAGAGTGGCTTCCCTGCCTGCCTGGGCCCAGCCAACTGTCCCTGTAGCCTGGGTCCGCGGCACCCAGGGTGACTCCTCAGAATAGATCACACTGAATCTGATAGAAAGCATCCCACAGAGAGTGAGGCAATCACAACACAGACTTTTTCTTCATTTTTTAAGAGCTTGAGCTTTTCTCTTAATTTTTCTTATAATGATTAGCTCATGGATTGCACAGAACAGTGGCTTTCTGGGACATTTCCATGCTTCCATACATGGTGCTTTATGTGAATCTACCTCCCTAATGTCTTCCCTGGTCTCTCACATTTGTACCCTACTTCTACTACTCAGCTTCCTTTTTCTTTCCTTTTAGAACCTTTTCTTTTCTTTTTTTTTCCTTTCTCTTCCTTGTCTTTCTGTGTCTGGCTAACATAATGACCCACAATTCATATATTTTCCTAGAAATGTCATGATTTCAATCTTCCTTATGGCTGAATAATATTCATATGTGTGTGTGTATATATATATTCAAAATTACCAAATTATCTATCTATCTATCTATCTATCTATCTATCTATCTATCTATCTATCTATCTATCTATCATCTATCTATTCAAAATTACCAAATAAGGAAACTGCTCACCATGGACAATAACTGCCAGAGACCCCACAAGAACGCAGATTCAGGGAGTGTGAAGCAAGGGCATTTTCCCATGTCTGGAAGAAATAAACTTGGAAGACAAGCTGGTCCAAACCATCTTTCAGGCCTAAAGGAAACTCTGTCTGTCAAGAGCAAAGGTGACAAGGCTTCCTCATCCTCCACACCAAAAGGGGGACCACAGCAGCTACCCGACTGAGAGCACATTGAGTTCCACTAGAACTGAGGAGCATCCCTACACTGCTCCTCCTGGTGGGTGCTGAGGTGGACGTGGCAGGAAGTCCCCTGAGGCACAAGGACACAGAAGGCCATGAGGCGTTTCCCATGACAGCTGTTCCGGGGGAGACGAGAGGTGAGCGGAGGTGGCGAAGGTGCCTCACACAGCAGGAGGGTCACAGGCTCACACCCATCCTCCGAAGCTGCAGTCCGGCTGTGCTGGTGTGGTGTAGGCAAGTGCATGCAGAGTCCCCCGCAGGAGTGCTGAGGGGCCAAGGGCAGAAGGGCGAGAAGAGTTGTCTCTGCTCTTTCTTCCCCTGTGGACCTCAGTGCATGGTGGTTGTGTAGCAGCTGCTCAGGTAGGTGGAGAAAAACAAGGAAGCTGTGAAAGGATTCCAGTGGAAGAAGATGGGACAGAAGTTTCCAAGGGATCGAGATTTGATTAAAGTGAGTTGTACAAATATAAGGCTGGGTTAACATTAAAAGGCTGGGTGGAGTGTGGCTTAGCAGTGGGGGTCTCACCTACCATGCTGGAAGCTCTGAGTTCTCTTCCCACCACTGTAAAAACAGTAAGAAAATGAAAACTAATTGGTGCAAATCATAACACTAAGAGATTGAAAAAGAAATAAGTCCCTCCCCTCCCCTCCTCTCCTCTCCTCTGTCTCTCTCTGTCTGTCTCCTGGCAGATGAATAGATACAATGGGCCTTTAAGAAGCCACAGTGATGCAGTGATGCAGGTGACACAGATGACACAAACCAATCATACATTGCTAAATGCTACTTCCACCTTGCATCCAATCACACCCCGCTGTGAGCACTGCTCCCACCCTCTCATCCAATCACATCCCAAACTCCCCTATATAAATGCCTGAAACTTCCATAATAAAAGGTGAGTCTGGGAGTTGTGATTCCATTGTCCCTGCTCACCCTCCCGAGGTCATTGGACGATGGAGATAGTGCAGTAACCGGCCTGGCCCAGTGGCACCTAAGTATGCCAATATATCAAAAAAGAACCTGATAAAATCCTCTTTCAGGATAAAATGTTCCACACATTAGGTTTAGGATGCAACTTTCTTAACCATATGCACATCCACAGAATGCTACTGCTGACATCTAGTTTTTTTGTGTAAGGAGAAAAAGGCAAAGATATCCATTCTCACCTTCTAGACATACTAGTAGATGTGTAATAAGGCAAGAAAAATAGAAAAGGTATACATATTGGAAAGCCAGGGGAGAAAGTGTATTTGAAGGTAACATGAAATTCAACTCAGAAAGTTCAAAGGACTCCCTTGGGACTAATATATGAATCTGATGAGGTTGTAGAATGTAAGCTTAATATAAAAAAGGCAAGTTCTGTTTCTATACATTAGCAATAAAAATGAGAAATTGAGCTTAAAATATCAATTACACTCTGTATGAGAACCTGTAGATGTAAATGAGTTATGGGGTGGGTAGGGAAATGGGTAAAAATGAGAATTAATTCATGTCATATACTGGTACAAATTTCCCAATGTTAAGTGTGATTGTGAGCTGTATATAAAATGTACCAATAAAGCTGGTCATGGTGGCTCACCTCTGTAATCCCAGTACTGGGGAGGGAGAGGCAGGAGGATTGCTGAGTTCAAGGATTGCTGAGTTCGAGGCTTGCCTGGGCTACATAGTGAGCTCAGGGGCAGCCTGAACTATAAAGCAATACCCTGTCTCAAAAAAAATACCAATAAAGAATTCAATTAAAATATCAATTACAATAACATTAAACTATGAGATATGGAAAAAATCCAATGAAATACATGTAAAGCTGTAAAATAGTACAAAGAATAAAGGAAAATCTAGTGAAAGCAGAGAAAACCTCATCAAGATGATTGAGTATTATTAAGGTGTTAATTTCCTAAAAACTGATGAATAGATCCAGCACAATCTCAATGAGATTCATGTTAGTTTGTTTGTTCTGTGGTAAAAATTGAAAAGCCAATTCTTAAATTATTTCACAGTGCAGAAAATCTAGACTAATCAAACCAATTTAAAAGAAAATTGGAACCACGTTGAGAGCCTTATTGCCACCTGATTTCAATACTTACTACTAAGTTATCATATTCAAGACAGTATGATACAAGTGTAAAACACAGATCAAGGCACAGCACAGGACAGTCCAGAATATACTGACGTAGGGAGAGCCAGATGGTGTTTTACAAATTTACAAAGCCAATCTGATGAGAAATGATAATCTTTTCAACACATGGCATTGGGCCAATTGATGATCTGTATATGTATATATGTCCACACATGTACTTCAACACGGAACCTGTGAGGAGGTAGGCGACATGTGAAGGACAACTGTGTTTACATATGTGATGTGAGTTACACTCATTGCATCCCACTCATTGGATCTGACTATATGTACATTAGACCTCAATAACCTGATCAGAAATGTTCCCTGGAGGCCAGAGAAAAGAGGCAGCCTCATGAGAAAAGGGAAGAGAAAAAGTGTAAGAAATTCCCTTGAAAAGTCTGATAGAGATTAACCGTGGAAAGGTTCCTGTGTTTGTAATGGCCTTCCCTGTTCCTGAACGAGTGGCCTCTACATACCTGCATTTTTCGCTTCCTGTGTACAAGGGTCACCAGGTGCTTGGGGTTGTTTATGTGCCAGGTGCCTGTGTATAGGTGAAGAGTCTACACTTGGACACGCTGCCACCAGACCCTGGCTCGTTGTCCTTGCAGTCCTATAACCCTGTACAGTGGGAATCATGTCTTCCCTCACCTTGGAATCTACTGCTCTTCAGGGAAGTAGTGACATGTCCAGCTTTCTCCAATGGGTGAGGGAAGCCACATCCTGCTAGGAGCCGGCAGGCTGGGCACTGGGCACATAGGATGATGCCAACCAACTTCTACTATGAGTAGAGGCAGGGAGGATGAGGCGCTCATGCAAGTATTACTGTAGCTGGATGCTCTTTGTGTCTTTGCCAACCGTCTTCTCAGACCTGGTCATTATCTTTGCTCTGGGATATTGGGACATCAACGGCAGAGTGGCTAAGGAGAACAGGGTCCACTTTCTCAGGCTGAGTAATAGAGTGGAAGTAGCAGCTGAAATCACAAGGAACTAACAGGGGACAGCTAGGACTGGGGCCTATACAGTAAGTTGTTGAGACAGGGAACTGCTGTTCCAGGACGAGAGGCTGCCTAGATCCAAGGGAAAGTGCCAGAACAGATTTAAGGGTGGGCTGGCCTTATCTCTGGGTTAAGGACCAGTGTCGCACCATGTGTGCACATTTACAGTGAGGTATCAGACTCTTGTCCTGGAACTATGAGAGTTGAGGTATTGTGCTGGTGGAGAACAGAAAGCAGGTGTTTTGAGGACACACTGAGGATACAGAGAACTAGTGAGAGGTTGAACCTATCACCCACAGACAGTGCTGTTGAGCAAAGGTTCAGCTAGAGCTGTCCTAGCTGAGACTATGAGAAGCTTTCTAGGCTCATTTCTGAAAGTGAGGGTTTGAGATTCAAGGGCTTTACTTTCAGAAGCTGGATCCTAATCTCAAGATTGAAGAAGAGACCAAGCAAGAGGCCATGGAACATCCCAAGTAGAAGGTTCTAGAATGATACAATCTGAGGATATATGATGAGTGCGAGAAGGGTGCCAGGCACTCCAGAGAGCAGACTCATCATCCTTGAGCATGAACACCAATGAGTCAATTGAGTGCTGCTGTTGTAAGTCTCACAAAGAGCAAGCAGGAGTTTCTCACACATCTTGGGCATCTGGTAGACAAGGAGGTCATAGCACAAGCAGTTGAGAGCAGCAGCAGAATATCAGGCCACCATGCAGGCTCACTGGGTCCCGGCAGAGCTAAGTGTGTGAGCACTAGAGTCCAGCTCAGGCCACACTGGCCTTTCTCTGTGAGAGCCTGATCGTGCTTCACCAAGCTCTTATTTATAAATTGGTGTGATGATAAAAATAAAGCACTCTGGTTCAGCTGGGAAGACTATTTGTGGGCATGAGCTTGAGAGTTTTCCATTAGGGTGATTCACTCTTAAATTATTATTTTCTGTAAGCTTTAGTGTTCTAAAAAGATTTTATTTTAATGTAAAGTGCCTGATTCTGCAGTCTTCAGTAAGGCAATAACTTTTCATTAACTTCATTTTTCATTTTTATCTTTCTTTGAGTGTTGCAGAACATAGCATATGATTTAGAATGTCATGTAATAACAACTCTCTAAAATTATCTGTCCTTATTTCCATTTGACACTAATATTTGATATGTTAAGTTAAGCAGATCTACAAATGTAGGGCTGCATTGCATTGCCTCGGGTGACAATGAGAGCTGTCAGTTTTACACTTCCTTACTGAATTCATGTGGCTAATGACTGCTGATTTTTAAAAATATCGTGTGTGTCTGAGTATGTGTGTGTGTGTGAGTGTGCATGCACTCTTGCATATGTGTGTAGAGTGTAGAAAGAGAGAAACAAGGGGAGTGGCAAGAGAGAGAGGGAGAAAACGGAATTTCAACTGGTGCCAAAAGCCAACAAGAGAAATGAAAAGGAGCAAGGAAACAGCATCAATAATTCATATCTATGTGACTTAGATTTTGTAAGTGATCCTAAGTAGCTTCCAATATAAAGGCTTACTTTCACTTTTAAAATTAGTGTGAATTCACAGTGAAAATATCATTTATTTCTAAGTGTATGTATTATTCAATTATACTACAGCTCTATCTGCACGGGGTTTATAAATTTAGTGCACAGGCTCCTAATAACACACATGACCCTTGCCTGTCGCCCTTACCCTCTTCCTAAGCAAATCACTCTGAGACTTGTATTGGTATTTGAGTATATTTTAGTTTCTCACTGACTCCCCTTAGCAATGTGGATGGCTTCTCCACAGTGACAAGGTAGAGCTCTTTGTGCCAATGGCCACCTGCACTGTGACGCCCTCACCTCCTGGTGACCTGATGTGAGGTGTGTCTTCACTGGCTTCCCGCTCCTCGTTACAGACCCTGACGGCCCTCTGTGTCAGATGAGCGTCTCCGGCCCGGCTCTCCCCTTTGTTCCTTGCCCACCCTGCTCCCTAACTCCTGTCTTCTCTTGTTTTGTCTTCATGTTCTAACGTTGACAGCATTTATTTATGTTTCCCTCTCAACTGCTTTTGTGTTTGGGAAACTTTGCATACAGGCTCAAAAGTGGAAAACCAGTAGGCGATCCACGTGGTGTGGTGACTGTAAGGACACCGATCCCCTAGGAACCACATGGGAGACAGTGACCGGGTCCACTTCTCAACCCTTCTGGTTTTCCTGGGATAGTTTTCTGGCTCACATTGCTCACTGCACATCTCCAGGGGTCCTCTTTGCATAAGTGCAGGGGGTATATTGAACTTCCTGGAGGAAGATGGGATGGCAGCTCCAGTTAATTGCCTTTCTTTTACTGATTTGTTTTCAGTCTCATCACAACTTCCTTCCCTGCTCCCTGCTCCCTGCTCTTTCGCACATCACCAGTTACTAGGAGTCCTTCCCAGTTACGTGATACAGATGGATATAGATGCTTCATCCTAATGCAGTAAAAGTAATGAGAGGTAGCTGGGGATTTAGCTCAAGTGGTACCATGGCAACCTCAGATGCACAAGGGCCTGAGTTTGATTCCTGGTACAGGAAAAGAAGACATAATGAGAGGTGGAGGCTGAAGATGGGACCTGGGGTGCCAGGAGTCAAGTCTGAAGCTGTTCTGGAGGCCTAGAAGGCTCACCACCTTTGTCCTATCTACTTCTTGGGGACTTGTGCCAGACGCTAGAATTTAGAGCAGTAAAGCTTATTTTGACTCCTAGTTTCATACCAAGGCAGACACATGATGGCTGAAGCACATGGCAGAGTGATAGGACCTGAACTCATGGTGGCTATGAAGCAGAGAGAGAAGGAAACACAACTTCCTGGGTCACAGTTTACTTCACCCACCTCTAACCAGGCTCTGCTTCCTGAAAGCACGTTCAAGGCACATTGGTGTCAGATCCACTGATGAGTACAGTGGCCCCACAATCCAGTCACTTCCTACACACACCAGTGTTTGAGATCTACACACCATTTAAGATCTAAGCGTGACAACTTTCATGTATCACCAGCTTCCAGCTTCATGCATATGCATCTGTCCCCTGTCCCCTATATTCCTGATGTATCTACGGACTTGTCTCAACTCTGAGATCCTCTGTCCTTATTTGTGCTTGGTTGTAAATGACTGTCATGTATTTCCTGCTCTTTTAAATGGGGTTTAGAAAGTTGAGGAGATAGATGACTGTGCTTATCCTAACATTTTAAGCTGAAAGTCCAATGAGACATTTAAAATTTTGCCAGTGCAAATCAGGGTGCTGGACGGGAAAAGTTCTGCAGTCTTCAGGTATGAAATGTGAATTCAGTACATGTAAAAATCATGCATTTCAGTGTTTGATGGAGTCGAATTTGGTTTCTGGGTCTGCTGCCTAATAGCTGTGTGGCCTTAGCCAAATCACTTAACTCATCTAAGCCTTAGTTCTGTCATCTACATGATGGAGACACGTACATTTAATCCATACTGTTGTGGAGGGAATTATCAAATAAGAGGTTAGCAGAGGGCTTGATGTAATTGGTGTGTTGTAAATCGTGCCTGTGTTGAATAGAAAGATTCAGTAATGAGTTAAATTTTCATCATATTTCTGAGCGGCAGTAATATTATGAGAGCAAGTGGCTTCACCCTGTCATTGAAGCTCAGTGTGTATTTACCTACATTGCTCCTTGGGCACCACAGCACATCATAAAATTCCGGTAATTTTCTAGTTGCAGAGAGTCAACACTGTAAGGATGTGTGTGATAGACAGGGTGACATTCTTATCTCCCACCACAAAAGAGGTGGCTTGGCAATATAAGGGGGCATTTCCACAGCTGCCTTCTCATCTCCCACCTCCGGGTGCCGCGGCCAAGGAAGGGATCCCTGGGGACTCTCAGGCCCCTTCTGTGAGTAAGAGCTCTGGCCCCCTGGTTCTATCCAATAGGTAGGCATTTGCTTTTCCTTACATCCCCCCCTTGTGGAAATAAAAGAAGTTTGGTAAAAGTTGGAATAGAAAAAGGGCTTCCAGGGCAGGGAAGCAAACTCCAACTCTTACCCTGTATTTTTTCTACCACATTTTTAAAAAACGTATTCCAGTAAACAAGGAATTTTTGAGACCTTGAACCTTGTGGTCCTGTAAATCACTCTGCTTCTCTAAGATCCACTCTGCAAAATCTCCTTTTCAACCTCATTTCAGGTAACTTCCAAACTGGTGACCTGGAGCTACCAAATGTGGGTCAAACCTAGCTTCCAAGTGCACGTTAGTCAAGAGTGATGTTTGCAGTGTTAAGGGCCTGCTAGTAAGCACAGGAAGGGGACTATTTCATGGTATAAGACAAATACATGGACTGAAACGTGGTGCCCATGAGTGAAGCTCTGTCCGTGCATGGCCTTGCACTGGTGTGGGGCTCTGGGTCTGCTGTGTATCATGGCGGGCAAAGCTAAGCAGCAGTGACAAAGGCCATGAGTGCACAAAGCCTTAAATGATTCCCAGAACTTTGGCAGCAAGCCATCCACTGAGCCTTGTTCTGGACCAGACCATCAATCTGCCCTTCCTTGAATCCTACCAGGAGCAACACTGCTTGTTCTTGCAGGGGTTCCTTGCGAATTGTGGCAGTGGCAAGGGCTTGGGGACCCTTCCCAGTGCAAGCAGCCAGGACAGGGCTATGGAGGGCTCTCATACGACTACAGGGGCCTTTGGACTAGACCTTGCTGCTACTGCCACTTTGGCACATGTTATACATGACTCACAGTATGGAAATCTGCAACCCAGAACCCTAACATAGCCGGGCACCCTGACATGGCTGTAAACTCTCACAGCTAGGTGCTTCAGGACAGCCTGAGTTTGCAGCCTGTACATTCCTGAAGACATATGCTCTTCTTTCCAGATGCACATGTGTGTGCAGGTGCATGAGTGTGCAGAGTGAAACCCCTTTCGGGCATCTGCTGTGTTGAGCCCTTTCTCAGCATGACTGTTTGAACTTTGTGATATAATTTGATGTTCAGTGAGATAATGTGAAGAGAGACGAATGCTCAACACTTAGCTAGAGAAGCCGGAGCTGGCATTGGCACTTTGGCTAGACTCCACCCTTCTCTGACCTACGGGGTGATGTATAAGCTGCCAACTATCTCTGCTTCCACACCTGGTATCTTGCCCATCATAAGCTGCTCACCTGCTCTTAGAGCCCTGGATAGAACAATGCCAATCCAGGCAGGAAGTGGCACCTCTGCGAGCGTCAGATTCCTCATATTTAGAAGAGGGAGTAGTGACCCTCCTTCATGACCAGACTAGTAGGCAATTGACAGGTATGACCCCTCTCCTGTCCCCCCTCCTTCCACAAGACAGGCCCTGCCCTCTACTTCCTGTTACTACTGGGGAACACTGGTGTGGGAAGAGGCCAGTGCTGTCCAAAGTGGCCCTTATGGACACCAAATATAAACAGAAGGGAAGGCTCTGCTTCAAGTCCAAGACTTCAGACCCAGGCAGATATTTATATCCTAATCAACTTCAGTTTCACATGGACACATAAGGGAGAAGAGAGGCAAACCAATAGGTCTTCCTATCTATTTATTCATTCTATGGAAAATATTTAAAAACGTTTTCTTCATATATATGTATATATATATTCATATATATGTATATTTATATATATATACACACACACAGTATATAGCTTCTTATATAGTCATATACATTTCCTGCTATATATACATGCATCATAAGTACCCATGTATATATTGTCTCCTATATATAGATACTTATCACATAGGAAAAACTAGAGCTGAGATATATACGAACATCCATATAAAGAGGGGAGGAGAATTCCATTTCAGCCAGTTTTTCCTCTGTATAGATTTTGAGGTTTAGTTTTAGTGGGGAGAAATGCACCGGGGATGATAAAGTGCTCTCACAAACAGAGGGAATAAATACTTCCCACAAAGCAGATCATGAAGTATATTTTTCCCAGGGAGCTCTATTATTTTAAAAACAGCTCCTTTTTTCCCCTTTTCATCTTTGTTTTAAAGGCCCCGGCTGGCTGGGCTCCTGGCCAGGGTCTCGGCTGCTCTCTGCGCTGCTCCCGGCCGTCACTCATGCTCAGTGGACAAGGGGGAGCGATTGCTGCGTGTCGCACACCATCATCAAGCCAACTGGCCTTGACAGGCCTTCAGAGGGGAGAAGGATGGTCATTCTCCTCTGTAGGTGATGCTCCCCAACTGTGGTCCTTTGCTGCCGGACCACTCCTACCCTTTCTGTTTTAAATAGGAATAATGTAGCAGCTGCCCTTTTTGGGATGGTGGTTTGGTGGCCATCTTTACCAAGTGAACCACAGGACCCTCACCAGGCACTGACACCTTCTTCTTTCAGCCTAGGACACAGAAGATTTCTTGTCAAAATCATTAGAGGAAAAGGGAGACGTGAACAGATGAGGCTGATTGACTTCTGCTCGGGATTGCTTCATCGCTGCTAAACCTCTGCATGAAAAACTCAGACCGGACACCAGTGCTGTCTCCATGACCATGTCACACTGTGCCCAAGTACAGCTGATCTCAGGGGAACCTGGCCTGGTCAGGTCTCAGGCAGGAGAAAATGGTATGAGGCGTGCATGTGAGGTGCGGTTGTCCACTCCGTGTCTGGGTGTTGGGCACAGAGAGGTAAAATGACAAGGATGCTCCCTAGATGGTCCAAGCCCAGGGTTTTTGCTGTTATGTGCCTCAAGCCGCGTGGCTTTGCACACTAGGAGTTTGTTCCTGCACAATTCTGTACACTAAAGCCCAAGTTTGGAATGTGGGTCTTGGCCAAAGCACTCCAGCCTCTCTTTGCTCTCCTCTGATAGGTGTGTGACCAAAATTTCCTCTACATAAGGGCACTGTCATTAGGGTTATGGCCGCCTTAATTCAGTCTGGCTATATTTTAACTTGACTGAACCTTCAGAAGCCTCCAAACTTTAGAGGTTGGACTCAGACTTCAATTCCCAACATCTGAGTTGCTTAGAAGAGGTAGTTTTCTGTCTTTTCTTGACACATAGGTTCATACGTGGATTTATGTAGCTATCTTTTTAGCCACGTTAAAATTTGTAATTATACTTATGATACTTATAGATATCAAAAGTAGGAAATAGGGAGCTGAGTTTTCTCAGAGATATTAAATCTTCTGCTTGAAAGCCAAGCCTTTCCCAGATTTTACAACTCAGGACAAATGGCTGAGAAAACCTTGAAATTCGCCCTCTTGCACAACTTAGATCCATAAAAGTTCTTGTTTTCTTGGATTTGAAAATGTTTCTCCTTTAATCATCACTTGCAGTTAGTCACTCCTACCCTTCCTTCTGACCAAACATGTTCCCTCTTATTATGGTAGTACCAAAGCTCAGGATTTGGTACTGTGGGGCCTAGAATCCTAGCTATTTCATGCTATTCTGATACCAGGTAGTCCTGTTCCTCTCCCACTCTGAAATTAACAATATTACCCCAAACCAAAGCTTTGCTGTATCTATTTCACGAATATCTGGACTCTGCTAATGCAAAGTCAGCCAGTAAAGGGGTCATTACCGAACCATGTCTTCCCAGACTGCACTGAAACTACACCCCATGAACATAAATAAGTCTGATGGAAAGACATTACACAAGCAAAGACCAACCTGAAGGAGAAAAGCTATAGCTTTTGTGCAGAATAATACAAATTTGATGAGTTATAGTTATTATATTTGTCTTTTTCTCTGATCCTGCTGGAAAACGATAGATTTCCCTTCAAATTTGCTTTGGATAAAACAATAGTATCATCTCCCATCTGGTTGGTGTCCCAGCACGTGTCTAACACATGAGGTAGGTGTCCACAAAAAGGCAGTGTAGATGAGCCACCGATTTTCCTTGTTTGATACTTTTGTGAGTCTCAATATCCCCTTCAGCTCTCAATGCCAATGGAAGTTCTTGGTGATTACTTTTAGGAAGCAACTTTTGCTATGGCAGCACCGTTGAGGGAACCTGAACATCATGGTGCCAAACAGTCCTTGTCTGGAAGTTTGGATGTAAACATAAGGGACTTCCTGCAGGCTGGCACTTCAGGTAACAACCACTAGCTTGCCAGTAAGTGTGTGTGTGTGTGTGTGTGTGTGTGTGTGTGTATATGGCTCACTGCATGAGGAGTAGGGAGGGAGAGATGCCCTTGGTGGTCTATAAGACCAAGGAGCTATGGCTGGGTCCTTGGCTGTGCTAACTTCAATCTCCTGCAAGCCAGCCCAGCGTGTACCAAGGCTCATAGGTGAGACTATCAGAATCTTCAGTGCAGTGTGCTCTAGTGCCAGGCCAAGGAAGGCTAGATGTATAGTTTACAAACGGTGCTACTTCCCATCATTATTTCTTACTTGATTTTATCTTTCTGATTTCATCATTATTTCTTACTTTATTTTATGTGACCTACTATGAAATGGGTTCATAGCCAGTATATGTTATGAACAATTTCCTTCCACCTTGTGGCCTGCATTTGTTGATCATAACAGATAGATGGTGATATTTTTAAATACAGACATTATGGCTCCACTGGGCAACACATGAGGCTGCACAGTGATGGAGAGCAGGACATGATGTGGATGGAACGTCTAGATTTTCACTCCTATGATGCAGCTCATGTCCTCAGACATAGCATTATTTTTATTTCTTTTAGCAATATTTATTTTAAAGTAATTTATTGACCTACTGCTGCTTTTGAACAATTCCTGGCAATTGGAGTCTTGGGACCCCGGGTTGCTCAGGTGAGGGTGGTGGATCCTCATTACTGAGGGGGCCTCCTGGGGAAGACTGAAACAACCCTGAAGCACTGGGGGACCCCCCCAGGTTTTGTTCTCTGTGGTATTCTGCTCCCCCCAGACTGGGAATTTCCTTGTATATTTTTATGAAAGGGAGGGTGACTGAGTATGGAGACGCAGGTCGGGCATGTTGTCACTATCAAACATGAAAGCTTTAACAAGGAGCTAGCAGGTAGCCCGTTCCTTGGAGGTTCAGTTGGCAGAAATACCCTTGGCACTCCTGCCAGCAATGGCCAGCATTGGGTACTGGTCTCTCACTGAATAAACGGTTTGTTTGGGTCACTGTGGTTTCTGAGTGGTGAGGGATTCCACATGATATGAAGAGCGCAGGATGCAGTGTGGAAAGTGAAGATTTTCCACAGTGATGCTCAGAAGAGCCCCCCCACCCCACCCCGAGCCTCAGAGTTCGCCCCAGAGCGGATGCTTCAGGTGGCTCCCTGAGCTCAGCACTGCAGATTGTTGGACCTCACTGTTTAAGCTCAGATTGGTCTGTTTTGCTCAGAGGACAGACCCCATTTGTTACAAAGGAAAATCTGTTTGTAAGTACTTATTATATTCTGTGAGCTCAGTGGAACAAGCCTAATGCTGGAAAATGTGGGAAGAGGTAGTCATTGGTATCACTGACACTGTCATCTTATGTGAGCAGAAGCTCATTGTCATAATACGGAGACAAAGAAGGATGTTTGCAAAGATTAATGAATGTATACAAGAGTGGATTGTGCAAAGGAAACACTGCTAGAATTTAAAAGGAAACTGGGAAATTTTCTATTTCTTTAAAGTGATAGTAGTTTAACAAATAATTTGTGAAACAGTCATGCATTAGACCCAAAGACAACTCTGTCTCTTCATAGGAAATTCCCCCCAAAAGAGGGCTGACATTGCTAGCTGGATCTACACCAGGCTCAGTGAGACCCTAAAGTCCCCATCCCAGCATCTGTACTGCCATGTCTTTGTCAAGAACTAAAAAATTCAATCCCCAGTTATTGGGAAGTCTTTTTTTATTTTAAAGAGGTTATTCTTATCCTAATTATGTTCTTTAAATATTCAATTTGAAGGATGGACTGGATGTGTAGTTTAGAATGAAATGCCAATTCAAGGAACTAAATTTTTTTGCATGTTTTAATTGGCATCTGGAAGTTTATATCCAATTTTGAGCAAAATATTATAGTTGTGGTTCACTATCTCAGTGTCAGTTATCATTGAGATAACTATGAATAAAAGACACACTTTATCTCTTTATCAAACAATAATATTTTGCAAGGAACTTTCATAGTTTGCTTAACTATGTGCATTTTTAAATGATGGAGGCAGATTTTGTTTACTTCAGTCTCAAATAGGAGCTGCCTCTGGCTGCCCAGAATCCATCCGCAGGAGTGTGGTGAAGAGAAAAGCTCATAAAGGAATTAAATGGAATCATATTGTAAAGTCATATGTACACCCATGTTCATAGCAGCTCAGTTTGTGATAGCCCAATCTTGGAAACAACCCAGATGTCCATCAACTGGAGACTGGATAAAGAAGAAGTGGGTTTTTAAAAAATAAAATGAAATATTACTCTGCTGTAAAGAATGACAAGTTTCATTCATTTATGTGCAAATGGATACACCTTAAGGACACACTAATAAATAAAACAAATAGTTTCTAGATATGTAAATACTGTATCTTTTCTCTGGTATGAAAACCTATAGATGTAAATGAGTTCTAGAATATATGATAGATTTTGCAAAATAGGAAAGATTCAAAGGGAAGGTGGTGGGGGAATGTTATGAGGGGAAAGAATAAATATATTGGAAAGAAAGAGAAGTAGTATGTATATAAGGGGTGGGGGTTGTGGATGGGTAGGGATATGGGTAAAAATGAGAATTAACTTGTATTATATACTGGTTACAAATTCTCCAATGAACTGCATATAAAACATACCAATAAAGAATTCAATTAAAAAAAAGAGAGAAGCTCCTCATTAGTGATGTTGACCAGGTCCTTGTAGGGCTTTGACCAAGTGTGCAGTCACTGCTCAGCGGAGTATAATTTATAATAAAAGCAATATGAAATATCACAAACTACTTAGAGGTAGTCATTGATGAAGGATTCTTCGTGTACAATAATGTCCCCTGGGCACCTCTGGGCACTTTATGTTACAGACTTGTCCCAGGACATTTAGACACGGATATTCTTCTTTCAAGTTCAAATATGCCATCAATGGTAAATTTGTTTGACTTTGACTTTCAAAGTAGTCCTAATAGCTGAATATGGCCTTCTAAAATATTCTCAAAACAAGTCCTTGCATTGTTAGGAAAACTACTGTGGAAAAGCCCAGAGGGATGTTAGAGCCTTTATGTGTGGTCTACCTCACAAATGATAATGTTCATCCCAGGAGCTGTTTTGCAGCCAGATTAAGCATTGCTAAATACTAGTCTGGCTTTATTAAAAAGAGCATGCCTATAAGCAATGTAATATTACATATCTATGTATATGTGTATATTTTCTATCTTAGGACCAATTTGACATAACGTGCTATAAAACTGATTAAATTCTGACAGAATGTTTCTTCTACCTCTTTTTTTATGACCCAGCTGCCTTATTTTTTTAAAAAATTGATTTCATTGTTACATTTTGTATACACATCATGATCACTCTTGACATTGAGAATTTGTACCAGTATATGACACAACTTAATTCTCTTTTTTTTTCATTCCCTTGCCCACCATACAATCCCCCTGGCCCCTGTATCCTCTGCCTCTTCCTTCCCACCCCATTCTTTGTCATTCTTTCCCCTTCTTTTCTTGAACTTCTTGCTCTAAGCTCCCTTAGATGGGGTCAAGGAGGTCGGGAGGGGGAATAGGTCAAGGCAGTGGACTTGGAAGTCACCAGGTTGGGGGAAGGGAGGGGTGAACCCTGGGGTGACAGGCAGGGGCACCATCACTGTGGGGTACTGCTGGGACCACTTTAGGTGACCCAGGGGCATCAAGTGCCAATCCACAGGATGCAATGAGGGCAGAGCATCTTTGCTGTGCAGTCCAAGAAATCTGTAGAGCCTGGATGGATGTGGAACTCACCACCACTGAGGGACATCCTATACCGTCTCAAGTGTTAATGTACCTGTACTGGGGTCTGGATTGGAAGAAAATATAGATGAAATGTTAATCATAAAAACAAAGTGATAGTCTTTCTCTCTGTGCTTGCAACATCAAATCAACTGGAGTACTATTTCAACCAGTTAATCGGATAACTACATTTAAAGACTTACTGCTATGACAGCCAGTAAATGCATTATACTAGTGGTACTTTACAACACAGAAAATACTATCCATTACCTCACTTCCTTCAGTCTCACTAATTTTTAGGATAGGCTAATTTCTTCCATAATTGAAACAATTACCCAAATCACAGTTGCTTGAGCAACAAAAGTTTGTTTTCATGTATGCCGAGTCTAATACAGATCTAGGGGATTGTCGATGTGGGCTTCAGCGTCAAGAGTCCTGAAATCCTTCACTTAACCCATGCTGTCTCTTCAGTAAAAGGACAACGACATGTGGAATCCTGCACTGGCTTTTAGATGTATCTGGCCACAAGTGACAAGCCTCACTTCTCCCCACATTTTATTTGTCAAAGCAAAGCATCCTCCCTTGCAGGGGAGAAGTAGTAAAAGGAGAAAGGAACCATAAAAAATAAAAGATGGACACTAGCATCTCCTCATCTCTCTAATGTGTGTATGAGAAGATAATTGAGGTAATTGTCTGACAGATGAAGGGAGTCATTGTATGCAGCCAAGGATAAAAAGTTGGTGGTCACATAGATAAAGAACTGTAGACCTAGGACTCAAAACAGCTCTTTTGCCTTCAAGATCAACTTGCTTTTCATGAAGATTCTGCATTTCAGAATGGTTAGTTATTTTTTAACTGTCAACATGGAGAAGAACATTGCTGCTGTTACCCAGAACAGTCAGAGGAGTGAAACAGAAGACCAGAGGAATCAGGTCATAGACGCCGGGAATCAGGGGCAGCAAGGCACACTGCATTTCGGGAACCTTTCTACTGGGGTGAGGAGGAAAGTGTCCCTCTGGGACCTCCTGAGAAATAGAAGCAACAGGGCTTTAGAGATTGACAGACAGGAGATACCTTTTAGGAACCACCCACGTGTTTATGAAAGCTCTGCAGTGCCGGGTTTGTCCTCTCTGGAAGGTGGAGAAGCAGAAAGCTGGTGGAGCCTCACCATCAGAGGACAGGTAGCTTGGGTATTTCAGGGCAGAGGAGGATGGAGGTCTCAGGTGAAGAACAGAGAAAACAAAGAGAATTGTGCTTCCTCTTTCCTCTACCTTTTCCTCCTACCTGGACTTTTAATAGATTAGGTATGTTCACCCACGTTGATGAGGCTGCATCTTCTTGATTCAATGATTCAAATGTTATGCTTCTCCAAATTTCCTAACAGACATACCCAGAAATAATGTTTCATTGTTGTTACCGTTAGCTATGTAGTAGCCTTTAACTTTGTCAAATTGACATGTAAAATTAATGAAGGGGATAGACTGTGCATAGATGGAGGTGTAGGATGGTGAAATATTTTATTCTGCTTTATTGAGTCTTTAAAATGGAAGAAAATTGAGGTTGTTTATATTGGAATTTATGATATCCTAATAGTCCGGTGTCGTTTTAAGTCTGAAAAATAATAATGAGGAAAACCCATTAGCCATTTTAATAATGAGAAGCTTAGGTCTTCATCATCCTACTAGCTTTTTGTCTTTGAGGACTGAGGAGATAAATAATCCTATTCCCAGGAAGAGTTTCTGACTGAAAGTTCATTGAGAGATAGCAGAGAAGCCCCTTGATGCTACTGCGGATACGTAGCTTGCCCACTGTCATCGGTGTCTGATAATCAGAACAAAATCAGTGGGAGGGCAAATGTCAGCTATGTACAATGACAGACACACACATAGGCCACAAAGAGTTAAGGGGATCAAATACCTTCTCCTCCTCTTCTTGAGACGCCTGAAGCATAGTGTGACAAAGCCACACAGCAAGGTGGAGAGATGCACAGGGAGGAAGGTCCAAGTCAACAGCAAACCATACGCAGTAAAGCTTTCCCAGCCTGGGCATGCACCATCTTGGAATCGTACCTTCTAGCAACAGATGACTAGCTTCAGCATATACACCATGAAGCAGTGACCAGCTAGAACCCAGTGGGCCCTATGAAGTTGCAGGATCATGAGCACATCTTGGGTGTTATGGCTTGAAGCCATTACAATTAGAAGGGATCTGAGTTGCAGCAATACATAACAGAAAAATTTCATTAATTCAATCTTTCATAAAACAAACATTTGCTGAGGATTTGCTGTGAAAAGGCAAAGCTGTGGCCATCTGAGATTCAGAGTATATAACACTATTCTCTTTCAGATTTATCTCCCAGTTCTAGGAGGAAGGAGAACAATCTACTGCCATGAATAATAATTATATAATTAATATATTCAGAATCTAAGTGTCTGCTTTTCTTCGCTCTTCCTGCCTGGGTCACTTCCCACCAATGTGGCATAGAAAGAGGATCTTTGATTGTGATTCTTAACCACCTGTGTCGTCTTGGCCACCTGAGTCTCTCCAGTTATTGCCTCTTCTCTTCAGGGCATACTGAGTTGAGACAGGGTGTGGCCGGGTCACACACAAATCTCTGCTGCTATGGAATTTTACTGTAGTTCTAAAATCACTGAAGAGCAATGAACTGATTCCTGACCTCCTGTGTTTCTTTGCTCTCTGGCTTAGTCTGGATCCACTTCTCTGTTCTCTCCACACCTTCCTCCTGGTTTTAGGGTCACCTTCTTGAGAGTAACTCCCAGACACAAACAGGGAGCTCTTCGTCTCTCAGGCGACACAGATTGAGTCTGATCAAATGCAAACTCTTGGCTCTGGCTCTTGGTCCACTAACCCCACAGGTCACTCTTTTGCTCCTGAAAGCCGTTGGCATCATCATCTACATTCCAGTCAGCTTGGCACTTGCCTTCAGATTTCTCTTCAT
Organism: Thryonomys swinderianus; assembly: GCA_004025085.1. NCBI lineage: Eukaryota > Metazoa > Chordata > Mammalia > Rodentia > Thryonomyidae > Thryonomys > Thryonomys swinderianus. Next base: position 35,646 of record PVIC010010764.1, read on the forward strand.
TCATTCCCATCCAGGCCTCGCCATGGGCTGATGCCACTAGAGCTGCTGCTAAGGCCACTCCTTCTCCATCAAAGTCCAAGTCCGCACCGGACATTCCCACAAGTGCCTCTCCTTCATTTTTACATCTGTGATCTGACTTCCACCTGGCAAGCAGTCAGCAACGTTTCTGTTTTTAACATTCCACCCGCCTAATTTCAGCAGCTTCCTTTGTTCCTAGGAGACATACCAGCTCCTTTCTGCCTGTTTTTCATGCTGTGCCTCTCTTGAATTGCACTGGCCATGTTTAGACCTTATTTTGGGAATTGACTGTTGATCAGTGAGGACTGATCTCCCCCAGGTGTCCAGCCCTGTTTTAAGAGACTCAACCAGGAGTCCTGCTCTGCAGGAGACTTGTAGTCTTGTGGTCCAGGGATGGCCTACTCTTGGAGAATCAGACTTACTTGGAACAGAGAAGCCTTGTTTATATGTTGGCCACTGTGATTTGATACCACCTGCAAAATAGAAGTGGTACTTAATGTCTGTGTTGTGATGTCTGAAATGTCCTGTCCAGGAATCCCATTGTGTGTGACATATTTCACATGGTGTCTATGTGGCAACATTTACATTTCAAAAGTCTCAGAAGAATGACAGCAGAATGCTTCACTACATTAAGAAAGGGTGGAGTGGTCTGGGCAGTACATATGTCAGGCCTTACACATAGTCGTCTTCTGCTTACACCCACCAAGAACAATGTGTGTTATGCAGGTTATGTTAGGTGGCTAGTATGAGCCTCAGTTTCTCTATCTTAACATTGGAGTAACATTAATATCTTAACTATTGTGTGTGAAGAATGAAAGAGATAAACAGAAGAATGATCAACAAATCATAAGCATTTCTTAGAATATATGCTGCTTCTCCTCCAGTTATTACACCAAACACTGGTCTTCTTAGCTAGCAAACACATTGTGGGGATCTTGCCGGGGGGACCCAGGTTCACCCTGCTATGAAGTGAGACACAGATACTTTTATGTAGTCTGGCTTTCTCACTTTTACCTGGGGTCCTCACCAAAGCAGGAACCATCTTCTTTGGGGTTCCCAGGACCGAGCATGCTTCATGTTTCTTAAGAATAAGGAATTCTGGGCCCAGTAGTCTGCCGGTGACATCGCACCACTAAATTCGCATGACAGTCATGAAACGCTCCCATAATCAGGGACACGGGGTGATTTTCCGCCCCTGACAAGCCCCTGTATTGAGTATGATAACAGTTACTTTGTCTTCATCCACTGGCGGAGTATCATATCAATCCATTTGATGATCCAGCCAGCCGAGCCCAGCACTTCTGTATCAATCTTCATACAGCGCTGCCTGTTGTCTAACAAAAAGCCTGAAATGAGATCATTCAATCACTTGCTGCCGCCCAGCCGGGCTCCTGGAGGATTTTAGTTCCCTGTCACTTTTCCACCCTGGCATGGAGAAAACAGGAGGCTAATTGCAATAGAAATACCTAACACCCTCAGTTCAGAGCCCACTGTACAGACCACATGTAGGAAGATAGAAACTACAAATTCTGCAATGCACGCTGTTTAAAAATTGAAAAAAAATAATAATGGCGGTGATGTGAAGGGAAAAGAGTACTTCCCTGTACTAACACTCTGCAACTATCTTCTGCTGGGGAATTATTATGCTGTTTCCTGAAAGCGATTTTTATGACTAGAAATGTCTAAGGAGATAATCTATTTCATGTTGGGTGAGCAATTACCCCTCTGAACATATTCTAGAATTCTCCCTAAACACAAAGAACAATAAAATATTTTATAAATCTAAAAATGAAGCAAGAATAAACATTATCTCTAAAATCTGTAACACCAATATCAGAAGGGCAGATGGCATAAATGCACGTTCTATGTTGCTGTGTGTTTGGATAATCTTATCAGTGGAAAGAGGAAAAAAATAATAAAAATTAAAACCCAAGTTGTCATTCATTTTGTCTATTCCTAGTTTATTTTGAGAAATTTCAGATTCTATGAAAATGAGTTTCTTGATATAATCAGAAACAATGAAGCTTGAACTGACTCTGAGAAAGCTAGAAGCTTTTTTTAAAATGGCATAACACTCAGAAACGTGGGAATAATTTTTCCCATCTTGATCAGAACCCTGTCATGAAAGTACTTCAGGTGTGACAGATACATTTCAAAACAGAAACTTTTGTAGCATTTAGAACTAGATAAAAATTTTCAATGTCTTCTTAAGGAGACAGCATACAGGTTTTATGAAAGAAAAAAGCACTAGGTCATTGTCAGTGAAAGACTAGATAGACTATTGAGTTGACCTTCAGTGACCTTGGACAAAGTTCCCACTTACCTCCTGTCCTGGCCACCTACGTCACACTGTTATCTTTTGAGGAAAGGTGCATTGTTCGAATCATTCTGAGTCACTCATGAACAGAAGATATTAAGAGAGTTTGTCATTTTCAGGTGGTGTTTTGTCCCCATGGGCCAGGTGCCAAGAAACATGTTAATTATTTCCCTTAATACCAAACCTTTATGTTTTAAATACAGTCTCTCAGAAACCCAGGAGCAGATGTGCAGCGGTATAATACCAGGGAAGAGACCAGGCTGCTGTTATTTAGGTGTGCCAATGGGAATTCCGGGGTGTCTCTGTGCACGAGGGGGCTTCTTTGCACATCTGTGGCTAAGGATCTGACCCCTATCTGGCTTTTTATTCATTTGTTTTTCTCTCCTATTTTAAGCAGCACAAGAAAATAAAATTTCCTAATTATTTCCTTGTGATCTAATTTGTCTATATATGGTCCATAAGCATGTAGAATTTTGGTGCAATATTAGAAAGACACAAAATGAAACTAAAACACAGAATTCACATCATACAAGTAGAAACAGCACATGCACAGAAGATACAGGAATATTTCTCTTGTTTTAGAAAAAAGATTTTCTTTTTTAATGACCTAAAGATTGAAGTAAGAGACAAGGAGTAGCAAATGTAGTAATAATGGACTCATGCTTTGTAGGCTTGATAATTAACATGGCTTCTAACGCCAGCTCTTCCTCTAGCTTCATGCAGAGTGAGATTCCTCTGCTTCTGAAATCTAACAACCAGTTTTGCAATGTCACCATTTTTTCCATCATCCAAATACCACCAATTCAGTGAGGCTCATAAACCCCCCACCTACGGTTCTGGGGGACGAGGAGCCCCATGTAGTGTGGAAGTGGACGAGCAGGCTGTCGGGGTGAGATATGGTCCAATCAACAGCCAAAGTTTTCCTTGTCAGTTTTGATATATCCGATAATAGCTGTAGGTTGTTTTGCGATGTCCAATGTTCTGTGAAGATGGGCTTTTCATATTCTTTATTGTTTTATACTGACAAAATGTTGCCCGGACTTTTGCAGTTTTGTGAAATGAAACAACAGTAAAAACAATATATAATTTAGTCTCATCCACCCTGCTGCATGCCCATCCTGTGGCTAGTTTTGGTCAGGATATAATGAGTTCCTGTTCATTGATCCCTCATAAGCACAACCTTAGTGACTGAGCACAACCCGGCCAAACACTACAATTCATTCAGGTCCTCTCAGCCCGCAAGATCTGTACACACCCTTGGTGAGTACCTTACCAACTGTGATTATATTTCACTGCTTCTCAGACTCTGAACTGACAGAGAAAGAATAAAAATGCCTCTTTCCACAGTGGAAAAAGGCTGCACTGAGTTTCCTTGTCCAGCAACTGTGCATTTATTTCTACTGTATATTGGTTATTTTTTCAGGGGAACCACATTATTCTCAACTTTGGTCCCCATTGTATGTAGGCAAGATTCAGAGAAAGGGAAAAAGGGTGGGGGGAGAATGTGTGGTACTAGGGATCCAGTCTAGGCCTTTACACAGAACTAGATCTTCAGCACCTTTATTTTAATTTTGAGAAAGAGTCTTGCTAAGTTTCCTAGGGTAAGCTTAAATTTGAAATCCTGCAGATTGTTGGGATAACAGGCATGAGCTACCATGCCCAGCTAAATCAGCAAATTCTGATCTTCATGAAACCAGACCTTCATGCCCTTCCCTATGGAATGTACACAGGTCAACATACACACACACATACACACACACACATTCACTGATATGTATCGACAAAACATGTATGTTCTCCTAGGAAGGAGTGTCAGTGTTGACAAATCCATGCTTATGCATGTATACATGATCACTTTTGCATGATCTTAATTATCATGCATCATCACATTAAGGACACACATAAGATGGCATCTTTTGTCCTGCTTCTTGGCAGGTAACATGATTTTCCAGTCAGGATAATTATTTAGGAGTCAGTTAATTTGATATGCTTTGGTGACCATAATCAAGGGTTAAAGTTATTTTGGGTTTTAAAAGTTTCTTATACAGGGATGTTAGAAACTTTCCTGTCATTAGCAAGTGTGAGCTGGCTTTGCTTAGCATAAATTCCTTGTTGTGGAGGCTTCTTCCATGTGAGAGGACTTCTTTTGTGTATTGGTCATTTTGTGACAGGAAGCATACTATCTTGGTTATTTTCTCATGACTAAGACACAATATCCAATGCTCACAACTTAAACTAGAGGAGGTTTACTTTTGCTCATGTTTTAGAACTTTCAGTCCTTGCTCTTGACAGAAGTGGTATAGTGTAGACATGGTGGAAAAGAGTTGCTAGTGGCATGGCATCCAGAAAGCAGAGCAAAGAAAGGAGTGGGGGAAGGGGAATAACTTCCATATCACATCCCCAGTGACAGTAACCTTTCTTTTCTGATCAGGCCCTATCTTATAGCAAATCAGCTAGAAGCTCTCATAATCGAGCCACTTTCTCAAAGTCCCTGGTATGAACTCATGAGGCTCTGGGGGGGCATATAGATATAAACCACAATATTTCACCTCTGGCCTCCAAAAGATGTATGTGTGTCACTTTATCTAAAATGCATTTAGTCATGTCTAAGAGTCGCTAAAGTCCTAATAGTTTCAGTACTGCTAAAAACTTCAAGTCCAAAGTCTCCTCTGAGACTTAAGGAAAACTCTTAGGTGTGAGCCCTTAACATGTAATGATACAAGGTAAAATTTCCTATTCTAAAAGGCAGAAATAGGGGGCTAACTAAGAGTACCAAAGCAGGTTGAAGACTCTCAAAGCAAACCTTAAACCTTAGAGCTCTGAGTCTAGCATCAGCGACAAAATGTGTTAAGATATAAGTTCCATAGGGGCTATTTGGTCCTGGAACTGAGATATTGCCACGGCTGTGGGCTTCATAACTTTTCTCTTGGCCTGGCTCTGCTCACTGTTTGTAGCTTTCCTCAGATGTCCTGTGTTCCTGGCTTCTTCAAATTTCTGGGATCCCCACAATAATTTCAGTATCATTCTTATAGCTTCATATACACTGCCCTCGCAGAACACACTGCTTGGCCTTTTAGGCCTTCTTCTAATACTTGGATAGACACCTCCATAACCCAATAGCTCTTGACTTCTGCATTCCTATAACATCAGCACCAAGTGGATGATGTGTTTGGCCACTGTCTTGATAAGTAGCCAGGCGTTCTTGAACTGTGGCTGTAGTGATCTCTGAAAGGCTGGATGGTTGACCACTGTGAAATGAATCCAGGGAAACCAATTCCCTAGTAGATCATCCTTCTCTGGAGTGAGGTACGCTGGGGCTCTGTTTTTAGGTAAAGCCTTTCACTTTTGCACTCTTGAGGTATCTAAAGGCTGGTTGTTCCTGATTTTGGAAATTCTCAAGGCCTCCTTCCTTTTGTTCTATTATAAAGTATTTGGCTTCTTGGTAAACTTTTTAGCAACCAAACTTTTCTCTGTTCCTTATTTGCACACACTTTCTGACAAAACTGAAAACTTTAAAAATTACTCAAATAAGCCATTTGCTCTTGATTCTCAATGTATAACTGAAATCCATTAATAGCACAAATGGTGGGCTGCCTTGAAATACTCTCAGTGAGGTTATTACTCCACCACCATTAATCTCAGTCTCCTGCAAAGTTTCAGGACACAAGCAAAATATAGACAAATTTTAGGCAAACACAGAAAACATAGAGCCTAGAGTCCCACAGCCAGTGCAATCCTTGTTCTCAACTGCTTATGTAACAATGTTCTGGTCTTCTGAGTTCTGACCAGAATCTCTTGTTAACTCTAGCTTATAGCATTCTAGCCAGCATCTCTAAACATTCCCAAACTTCTCTCTCAAATCCGTTCCACGGGCTTCTGAACCACATAGTCAGGTAACAATGATGGCAGTGACTCCACTTTTCTGGTATTCAAAATTTCATAGTTATGTTCTCTCTTCCAACATCGACAATTTCAGGAGAAAAGGTTTATCTTGGCTCACAGTTTTTAGAAGTCTCAGATTTTGCATTGTTAGCTGGCCCCCAGGCAGGACAGTACAGCAAAGAGTCATGGCAGAGGAATAACTACTCAGGTGATGTATGATTGAAAGCAGCCCATGAAGAGAGGACTTTGGGAAAGAGAGACACTCACTGAAGCCACCCTTCCAATGACCTGCCTTTTCTGGTTGGAACCTACGGCTCAAAAGCATTCACCTAGAAGTCGCCATAATTCAATCATCTTTCAAAAGCACTACATTTGAGCACATGAGGCTCTCGGGAAACATTTAGAGATAAACTGTAACACAAACTTATTTTGAAATGGATCATGTACTAATGTATTTCATGGAATTCTAATTAGGAAAACATGTTTCTTCAAAGGGAAACAACTACTCTTAGCGGCTGCCATCTCTTTGTGTGTGTGTGGAGAAAACACTAAAACAAACATCTGTACCATGTGGAAATTGTCCCTCTGTTGATGACAGGAGTAGTTGCTGGTTGTCAGAGGCCAAGCTGAGTACAGAATTGAATGTGCAGCACAGTTTCACAAAGATCATTGGGTTCTGCTGTACATTCAGGAAGCATAAGAGGAGAGTGGGTCTCAGAGAGATGAAGGCGTTGCCAAAGTCAAGTGGTAGTTCTGGAACTGGAACTCAGCTTTGCTGGCTTATAAAGCCCCTTAACTGTTAAAATGTTATGGTCAACTTCCCCAGCTTTCTCACTGATAAATTAACATGTAGTTTCTCTCTCTCTCTCT
>PVIC010010765.1:0-42762 GCA_004025085.1 Thryonomys swinderianus
GCCGGTCCCTCCCTGGTCGGGAAAGAAGACCAGGAATGGCGAAGTGTGAGTCGCCCGGTCTTACAGTGATCTCTGCAGACTCAGAGGAAGGACGATCATAAAATGCAGTGTTGAGCAGCTCCTAAGACCTGAGTTTGATTACTGGTTCTGCCACTTATTGGGCAAGTTCATAAGTGCTCTGAAGCTCCTGGTGGCTTGCAGTGCTTGGCCATAAGAGTTTTCAAAAATAATATATGACTGTTGGGACGTTGACTAAGTTACGCCCACAGAGTGCACAGCAGAAGCCTGGAATGGGCGAGCGAGGCCGCAGTGCAGATTTTGCTCTTTACAGTAGTACTTTGCCCATCAAGTGAGTGATACGATAAACTTAGGTTTAAGCAAGGCTGCGATCTACTAGCGAGTGGCTAATTATTTAGTTCTCTGCCTCTCAAGAATGCCATCCTCTCTGAAAGCCTCCAGTATTGCCCCTTGTGAGCTTGTACATTGAGGTGAAGCTCACGTGGAATCACGTGAACAATTTTTAAGCCAACAACTCAGCGGCGTTTAGTACACGCGCCATGCTGCACCACCGTCTCTGCTCGTTCCCCCGGAGGAGACCCCGTCCCTGTCCAGCAGCTGCTCTGGTTCCCCTTTTTTCCTAGTTCCTGGTGACCACCAGCCTGTGTTCTCTGTGGAGGGACCTGCTCTGCGTATTTCCCACCAAAGAAACCCTACGGTTCGTGGCCTTGTGTCCAGCCCCCTTCATGCCACATAACGAGTTTCAGGTTCAGCCACGTTGGCATGGCACCAAGTTGGTCCTTGTCATGCACAGAGGTTCTGTGTGTCTGACCCTCTTGACGGACACTTACGGGGTTTCCACCTTGGGAGCAGGGGTGTTCTCCACATACTCACGCATGTGCTTGTTTGAGCACTCGTTTTCAATTCTCATCCTACTGGTTCCTTGCTTTAATTAATCTCGGCTGTAGTTTTTAGCAGCCCATTTTTCAAAGAGGTGCCAGGACAGAGTGGTGATGGATGAGCACGCCACCACCAGCCTCTTTTTTGTTACTGTGAGCCAGACAATATTGATCTTTCTGTGCCTCTGTTTTCCGTGCTGTAGAATGGAGTCCATAACAACAGCTCCCACCTTATAGGAAGACGATAGTGTTGAAAGGAATTGAAACCAGCTGAGCACACAGTCTGTGTTTCCTGGATGTTAGCAATTGCTGTCTTCCTCTCTTTCTAGTACTGTTTTCCTAGAGTTGCCTTTTGACCCCTTTTTCTCAATTTAATTTTGTATTGTTTCCTCTCTGCAGCATAGAATTTTTACATTCCTGGTATAGAGTTGGCCCATGTACATAACACATCTCAATTCTTTTTCTCATCCCATTCTCCTGCCTCCTTTCTGTCTCTTGGTCCTCTTTCTATTTGCAAATATCTATCTCCCATTTCTTATTATTGTTCTTTTATTTTGCTCTTTACTTATATATTTTTGGTTTCTGATATAAGAGAAACCTTGTAATATTTAAGGTTGTGTGTTTCACTTATTTCATTTGACACGATGGTCACAAGGACATCCATTTTCCTACAAAAGACTAAAGCCCATCCTTCTTAACTGCAGTGTAGTACTGCATTATATATAAATAGTATATTTTCTTTATCCATCCATCTGTTGATGGAGATGGAGGATTTCTTCATCTTCTGCCTGGAGCAGCTATTGGCTGAAGTTTCTTCCTGGGGAAGATCACTGAGCAACTGAGCTGCACCTTTAACTCGGAGCTTTGGGAGTCTGGAAGAGCAGGACCTTGAAGAGGGAAGAAGATACCAACTAGCTTTAGGAGATCTTGCTTTGAGTTTCCTTCAGCCTGACCAGAAAACAATGTAAAGTGGTCTTCATCTCCTCCACAGTCTCCAGGATGTATGACCCTGGCGTATCACCAGTTCCACCGTGGCTACAACATAGTCCTGCCTAAAGCTCCCCATGGCTTCTTATTGTCTCTCACACTAAGATAACACTTCTAAAACACCATGGAGTAGCTAATCATGCTCTGCATTTTATTTCTGAGTACCGTGCTTGCTTAGAAGGGGTGAGGGAGTCTCCTTTACTTTTTAAATAATGAAAAAGGTTTCTGTAAGGCTCACATAGCCAGAGTTCCTTGTTACCCACTGCCTCTAACCAGACAGAGCCTTAGGAATGTGACCTTTCACCTAACTACCTGCACACTGCCCTTGTCCGACCTTGCCTGCCCAACCCTTTCCAAAGATGAAACTATCTCCCCTGAACGTATCGGATGTATAGGATGGATCTAAAGATAGTTTTAAGTAGTGAAACTGTATGGTCTGTTAAGATGTTCTGTTAAGACAGCCAGACTTTTGTCCTTGCAGCTGTGGTCTGGAAAGATAATGATCCGATTGCCCTCTACCCCACTTCTGTAACCACCAGTTTTTCCTTTAAAAACTCCTCGCGGCTTCAACTTGGTGCTTCACTTCGCTAGGAAGTGGAGTCCACGCGCGTGAGTAAACTTCCATCTTTCAATTTCTGCTCTCCGCTGTGTGTCCCGGCGTGGAATTCTCTCGCTCTGTGGCATTACGGTTTCCCCTTCATCAGCACGCGACTCGCCGAGCTCACACTGGATAGTCCCGGCCGGTCAGACCCACAGCACCCACCTCTTCTTCGCTCCCCGCCACCGGCTCTGGCCCACCGTTTCTAACCCCAGCAAATTGTCCTGGGTCCGCCTGCATCTGTACTAAGGCAGTGGATTCTCATTACGCCCAGAGCCCCTGCCAGCCTCACGCCAGCCCCAGGTCTGGCACGGGCTCTTGTGCTCGTCCGGAAAGCCGTCCTGTCTGCCCCCATCCCGATCCTGCCACCCCTCTTCAGATCTCTCCCCCTTCACCAAAGCTCCCCACTGAGCTGCTCAGTCGGGGCCTCGGGCCTCATTCCTGCCTTTCCCAACCTTCAGTTGTGGCTCTTCCGGCCGCAGCTCGCGGGAGCAGTATCTGTGCGAATTACAAGAAGGTATTCGTTCCCTGTAGGCTAATGAACTGCAAAAATCTGTCCTTGGTTGCCCGCTCAGCTGGGCACTTCTGTGCAGCGTGCAGCCTGCGGGACCGCAGCCAACCTGCCTACCCGACAGTTTCAGGGATAACTGCGCGGAGACTTGAACGCTCCTAAGCCCCATAGGTTTCAAGGATTCCTCGCTCGGGGCTGCCTTCTGGCACTGACTGGATTTCAAGCTTCCCGAAGGCAGGAGCCGGGATTCACCCTTCAGTTTTGCCCAAGGTGCCCGGTCCAGAGCCCGATGCCGAGTCTCCTGCGGGAGCAGATGAAGCGGGTCAAAGGAAGTGTCGGCTCGGCCAGCGCGGGCCCCTGCAGGGAGGAGTAGCCCTGCTTCCGGGCTGCTGGCTCACGCCGGCCCCTGCCCCGCCGCGGGGCCTCCTGGCCCGCCCCCGCAGGCTGCTTCCTCCCCAGGACTGGCTCCTTCCCCCTCTGTGATCACGCTGCGTGCCTCGGCGGCTCGGGTGAGTTCCTCGGGGCAGCCTCCTCTCCCACGCACGGCTCTTGGAATCGCTTCCTTCCTTCCGCGATTCCCCGGCTAGGTTTCCCCTCCAACCTGCAGCTCCCGGCTCTGCGAGTGTTTCTCTCCAGATGTGTTGAGTGTGGATCTAAAACGTCCCCCAGGACTCCCGAGTCGGGATGGTGACCGGCTTGTGGGGTCCCTGTGCTCTCCAGAGGGGTCACCCCCTGAGGCATTGCGGCTCCGGGAGGCGCATCCCTGGGGGGACCCGGAGGGTGAGGCCTTGTCTCCGGCTCTGCACTGCCCTGTGCTTTCTGGCTGCGGCGGGTGAGCGGCTTTCCTCCTCCCCGCCCTCCCTGCCTCGGAGCGGCCCGCCGTGGGCCTCGGGTGGCAGTCAGGTACTGTGTCCGGCGACGGGGAAGCGACGGAGACAAATTGTAGCTGCACTTGCACCGCATGCGGGAGGCGTGTCCCACAGCGCCTCGGGGCGGCACTGCCCCGTTCCGCTGGCCTGGCGGGCCCTCCTTGGGGGCCGTGAGTCGTGTCCCCACCGTGCACAGGCCTCCCAGACGCAGCAGCGCTCGGGTCTCCTCCTCGGGCACCGCCTGACACGGGTTTAACTTTTCCCCAAGCTTTTTCTCTCCTCTTCTCCGGCTTTGTTTTCACAACGTGTTAGGTATATGAGAAGAGAAATGATTATATTCATTTCGCTCATGGGGCACCTTCAGCCCGGAGGGAAGAGCATTTTGTCTCTTTGTCAGGTGACGGGCCTGAGGCAAAGCACTGGGGCACAGTGACAATCTGGCTCTTGTTTCTTCCTCTTCGCTTTTTGTTTGTCTTGCTGTGTAGTCCAGACTAGCCTCGGATTCACTCTGTACCCTGTCTGACTTCTAACCTTCCTCCTGCCTCAGCCTCCTGGGTGCTGGGACTGCAGGTTCGCACCGCCTCTCTCAGCTTCTTCCTGTTGGCTCGAGTCTGAAGCTAACTCGTTATTCTTGGGCTCTCTGCTGAGTCTGAGCCCTTAGGCAGGTGGATGGGAGGCCTGGGCATCCTCACTATCTCCGGAAGTCCTACCTCTGCAGCTCACTGGCACTGTGTTGGCTTAGTAGCCCGAGCCCTAGAGAAATTGTTCTTTTTTCTCTGCAGCTCTCCTTTAGACCATTGTATTTGTATATCCCTTTAAGAGACAGGTAGTCTATAAATATTCATAACTGCTTGGCAAATATCTGGATATACAACACTGGGGTTCTGTCTTGTCCAACACTGGAATTACCTAGAGAAGGTTCAGAATTTTCAGTACTAGCCAGGTACCTTTGGAAGCATACCAGGCGGTTCCTATGGGCGGCCAACATTGCAGATGGCAGAGTGGAACCACCTGTGAGTTCAAAGCCATCCACTGAACTGATGGACACTCAGTCAGATGCTTGGATTTAATTGCTGTGGATCTGGGAAACCTTGGCAAAATTACCATATATTGAGTCCTGCCTTAGTTCATTTGGGTTTTTATATCAAAACATCATACTCTAGATGCTTTATAAACAATAGGAATTGATTTCATATTGTTTTGGAGGATGGGAAATCTAAGATCAGTTAGTGTCTGTTGAGGATCAGCTTTATGATTTACAAATGATTCCTCCTTGTCCTCCTAAGGTGGCGGGGGAGAGATATTTCTCTCTCTGGTTATTTAATAAGGGTATTGATCCCATCAGTGAAGAGCCCTACCCCATGACCTAACACACCCAGGCCCCGCCTCCTAATGTCCCTAGGAAGTTAGAATATCAACATAGATTTGATGATGGTTGATGACGAAGACATTCAGATGACAGCAGGTGCAGCAGAAAGAGCAGGACTAACCTGGGTGTGGTGGAACAGACCTATGATCCCAGTACCGTGGGTGCTAAGGCACGAGGGTTGTAAACTGAGCCCAGCCTAGGATACTCCATGAGGTGGCAAGACCTTGTGTCAAAAACAACAACAACAACAAAAAACCAAAAAACCCAAAACAATACAAAAAATCATGGCTGGGGATGTAGCCCAGTCAAAGGCCCTGGGCTCCAGTTCTAACGTCTTGAAAAAGCCAAACCAAACTCAAACCAAATCAAACCAATCAACCAACTAACAAAACAAACAAGCAAACATACAAACGAAAAACCCAAAACACACATACATAACACACACACACTAAATGATTGTAGTCCCAAAGGGAAGAATCTTTCCATTCTGGATTTCTCAAAAGCGTGTTTACCTGAGGCCTCTTTACTATCAGAGGGAAGACTGTTAATCTAGACTTTGGTATGACTTTTTGGTTTCAATATTCATTGGCTCTGTGATCTTAGTTGTGAAGCTTTAGCTAGTTACAGTTAACTCCTTCAACTGTGAAGCTAGGCCAGGATCTACTTGGCAGAACTCTTAGGCCCACCAAACAGAGTAGCACATTTGAACAGATGTAACAGAACTCAGCACTGTGCTTGTTACTTATTGGTAAGTAGGAGGAGCTCAATAACCCTGAGTTGAAGAGAATCAAACACTCTTCTCCCTCCTGTAGGAAAATTCTGTATCTCAATGATTTTTTGGACTATCTAGTATTTGCAAAGTGATGTGATTTCTTTCCTTTTCCTGTGTAGGATGGAGAGGGGCAAAGATGAACGGAGAGCTCATCTTTGCTTTCAGGGAACTTCCAATCAGCATACGCAGACAAGAGAACATAGAACCGCATGAAGTTCTTTATATGTTACACGTGTTTTTAATAAGAAATGAATACGTAATATTAGAGATACAGTCAATGTGCTGTGCAAATTCAGAGGATAGAAGAAGTCTCCTAACACATCTGGGGACATCAAGGAAACTAGGGGTGGTACTGAAATGGGCGAGACCACTGAGTTGAAATAAGCAGGCTCAGGAAGACAAATACCAAATGTTGTACTCGATAGGTGGGATTTAAAAAGGGTGTCAAGAAGTAGAAGGCGGACTACTGTTAAACAGCAGGAAGCGAGTAGGACGGCAGAGGAGAGGGTTGAAGGGCGGATAACCGAGGGGGCGGATATGAGCGAGACATACACAACCCTCCCACGTATGAAGGCAGGAGGAGGATGGGAAGGGCGTGAAAATGCTCAAAGTACTTGATGTGTATATATGAATCTGCCAAAACCCTAGATCCATTTTGGCTCGCTGGTTCCAGGGACTGGACGCAGGACGCTTAGCAACGTGTGGGTCAGGATAGGACCCTGCGTCGGTGCTCCCCACCTTTGGCCACGAGCAAAGCTCTGGAAAGCCAAGGAAGAAAGCTCAGGAAGGCCTGCGCGGGCCTCATTCTACCTCCATTCCCGGGCTCTCGAACGGGAGGCAGCGCCTCTGACACTGCGTGCGCTGTACCCTGTCTCTGCTTCTCCACTGCGTCAGTTTCGAGTGCTGCCCGTTCGGCTTTCTGCTTAGCTCCGCATTTCAGTCTTGCCTCTAAATCGTATCTCAGATTGTCTTTCACCTCCTGCTCAGCCCCTTTCTACAATCGCTCTTCAGGGCGGGTTCAGGTTCGTGGGGTCCGAGAGCAGAGGGAGGCTACTTTTGGGAGGCGGGAGGGACTCCTGAGGGGATATTGCTGAAATCGGGGCCTGAGATGATGGGGTGGGGGATAAAAGTTTGTCACAGGGCTGCCACAGGATTTGTGACGGTGTTTGTCACAGGATCAAGGGGTGTGGAAGCCTTGCACGGAAAGAGCACCTTGAAGTTAGAAGCGGCAGGGCTGTGATTTCCCTGTGACTTAGAATTATATACACGGTTTATCTTCCCAAATGCCTGGGCTCCTGATTCTCGGCGTGTTCTCGTTTGTTTATTATGAACTGAGGGTTTGGAAATTTTGCGGTGTGAGTAATTAGGGTTTTAGAATTCTGGGGCTGGGCCATAGTTTCAAGTACATGCTTCTTTTATTTAAAGAGAGCGAGAGGTTTGTGATTCAAACTCTGCATCTGCTGATTGGAGGTTTGGGGAGGCAGAGGGGGTTTGGAAAGCGTTCTGAGACCATGCGCAGCAGTCGGCACGGGTTGAGGATGTGATTCTGAAAGAGACTGACTGCTAGGTAACGGTGGTCACGGGGTGAGCTATGCTCTGAGAAGGTCCTTTTGACAGCAACGGGGTCTCCAAACTTCGCTGCATGTTGGAATTATCTGCAGATATTTAAAAAGCATGGAAGCCCTCCTGCTACCCTCAGTATCCTGATTTAGATGGCAGGTGAGACTGGACTTTAGGATTTTTTTTTTTTTTTTTTTGAGAAAGTGTGGCGGGCCGTGACAGCCGCTCCCCAAAGATGGCGGCTGGCAGTAAGCCAGAGACTGCTGCTTAATACAAACCAGCTGATCGCAGGCCTTAATTGCTATCACCTGTGCTCGGTGGGAGGGCCCCCATGGGAAGATATATAAGCGCCTATACGGGTGGTGGTGGTGGTGGTCATAATAAAGCTCAAGCTTGCACTCCGTGGTTGCGTCTCTCTCTGCGGGATCAGCGAGGGTCACGACAAGACAGGGTCTCGCTTTGTAGTTCAGGTTGGCCCTGAGCTCACTATGTAGCCCAGGCAAGCCTCGAACTCAGCAATCCTCCTGTCTCTGCCTCCCGAGTGCTGGGATTACAGGCGTGAGCCACCACGCCTGGCTGGACTTTAGGATTTTTAAAACGCTTTCTAGGAGATTATTTAAAAGATATTATTATATATTTTGCTGTGGTATGATTTTTGTGGAAAGATGCTACACATGGTTATTGTGCTTATGTCAATGAACTTGAAACTTAATCATCACCTCTAAAAGTTTGTCCTCGTCTTTGTGTGAGGAGAACATTGAGCTTAAGGTCTCGCTCCTATTTTTAAGTATTTAATTGCTCAATATTCATATAGTATTGCTAACTACAGATGTTACAGTGACTTTCTGGAACTCACTCTTCTTATACAACTAAAACCAAGTACCTTTCCACTAGTAGCTTCCTGATTCCTCTGCCCAGCAGCCCATAAACTGCCATTCTGTCCTCTGCTTCCACGAGTTTGAATATTTTAGACTTCCAACCTTAATGAAGGCTTGTAGCATTGTTCTGTGTCTGGACTATTTCATTTAGCACTTCACAAATCAGTTGCAAACAAAACGAAAAACAAAACCAAACCCAAAGAGTCTGATTAAAACATGAGTAAAAGACCTGAATAGTTATTTTTGAAAAGATGACATAGAAACGGCCAACAGGTCTATGACAAGATGCTCGACATCACTAATCTTCAGGGAAAACGGAAATCTGAACTAAGAGGTATCACCTTCTACCTGTTAGGGTGACGACTATAAAGCCAACAAAAGACAGCAAGATGTTGGCAAGGACGTCAGTGAGAATGTACATTAGTGTGGTTGCCATGGGAAACGGTAAGAAGGTCCCATATGAGATTAAAAATGGAACTGCGTAGGATCCAGCTATCCCACTTCTGTGTATATAACCAAAGGAACTGGAAGCAGGATTGTAAGAGACATCTGTGCTCCCAGATTCATTTGCTGTTACTTGTAAGCGCAAAAAACGAGGGAATCTGTGTGCCCATTGGCGGGTGAATAGCAACACAGGCAGACAGAAAATGTGACGCGTAGATGCAGCAGTACATTATTCAGCCCTTAAAAGGAGGGAATCCTGCCGTCTGCTCTAACGTCGGTGAGCTTGGTAGGTGTTATGCTAGGCAGAGTCTGATGGGAACGACATTTGGGACCCTCCAGAGTAGGGAGCAGTAGGAGTGAATGGTGGGTTTATCGCGGTTCATACGTTTGAGTGAACGTCACCGTCCCCAGGGGATCCGGTGGAACCACAGAAGGCTGGGGCTCTGCTGCCCAGTGTCCCTAGGTCTGCTGTGGGGTCTGAAAAACAGTTGAACCAGTTCCTCAGGGATGGCAGTGGGTGGGGCTGCGGCTTGGAAGAGCTGGGTCTGGCTTGGGACCCTGACGCAGTCACTTGGTCTTCAGGAAGCCTGTTTCTGCGCTGATAACAGGACAGCAGAAGTGACAGTGTCCTGGGCCACCGAGCGCGTGTGGTGAGAAGAGGAAGAGGGCCTGAACCGCAGGAAAGGTGCCATCCAGGGTGGGGCTTTCTGGGATGCCTCCTCCGCTGGGGTTTTGGCCGATTTTTCCTAATGTCTCCACTGCTAGCTGCCGAACGCACTAGAGTGAGATTCTGCCCCTGCAGGCCCCGCTCTTAGGTTTTCTACCCAGGTTACCCTCCTGTACTGCGTGTGCCTGGGCGGGGGAAGGCCACGCTCAGCCCCTGACATGGCTGTGACAGAGGACTGCTTTTCTGTACAGGCTCCACGTTGTCCTTACACCGTCCTGTGCTATATTCACACACACTAGTGCAGTGAGCTGCGGTTGTCCTGGCATCACCATGGAGACCAGACTGTCCAAGGAGATGGGATGGCCTTGGAAACCGCTGAATGGGTCTCCCACCCGAACCATTGAGCTAAATGCCGGCCCTTCCCGAAGGGGACTGTGGGTTTCTACACTGTATTTTCTTGTTTAATTTGTCAAGAATTCTCATGTGTGGATGTTAACTGCTCTGTGACAGGTCCTGCAGGAGGGGCTGTGGGTATCTTCTCCAGGAGAGGAGGGGCTCTCCTGTCCTCTAGGCTCTGGCGCCGGGGGACACACCGTCCGTGTGATGGGATTGCTACCCACTCCTTCCTCCCTGGGTTTAGCAACACAGGTCTAGCTCATTTTTACTACCCCCGTGTGCTTCAAGGGCACAGGGCCTGCGTGTCCATTGTCAGGGTGTGGGAAGCCCGGGGCTGTAGAGAGGGAGCACCGGGGGGCTGGGCCGGAAGTGGGGGCAGGGGCACTCCCTGCGAGCTCAGGCTGGCCAGGGTGGATTTCCGCGCATGCCTGGAGTGAGTGCTCCCCTTTGTTCTGTTGGCTCTCAGATAAGGGTATAGCCCAGGGTGGGGAGCTGAGCTGTCCTCAGGCATGGAGAACCTGTGGCACCAGGAGACCCAGGCCCCCAGGCCCCGCCATCCTGTCCTATGTGTGCCCCTTTCTGGACAGACATCTATCCCGTTGGCCACGTACCTGTTGCTCTTGCTCGATGTTAATCTGGGGCCCCCACCGTGTTGGACACCAGCACCTGCCGGGAGGGGGCGCTGTGGGGGACTCAGAGCACCCGCTCACACATGTGCTCTTTGGGTACTTTTGAGAGAACAGTTGGTTCAGGAACTGAGCTAACAGCTTGAGCAAAAGGTGCAGCATTTTTTGTCTCCTAACTCAGAGAAGCAGATCAACTCCCTTAGGGTCACACAGCAGCCACGTGGCAGAGTAAAACTGATTTGCTGTTCACACTGTTCAAGCATTATACTCTGTCCCTGCTGGCTGCTGCAGGCTAGGGAAGGCTCAGACCCACAGGGGATGCAGACCCAGACAAAGACACATGGCTACCTGCTCACCCTGAACCTCTGTGAGCATTTGGTTTTCTGGAAAATGATCAGGTCCAGAGTCTACTTTCTGTCTTCAGTCCTGGGGATCAAACCCTGGGCTCTCTGCAAGCTAAGCAAGTGCTGTGCCACTGAGCTACCTTTCCAGTTAGAAAGACAACTGCTTCGACACAGGCCTAGAGACCCTACGGCTAAAGCTGTCGTGTAACTCACATCGATGCCAGATCCAGTGGGTAATTTTCAATTATGAAATAACTGGCTATTTGGATTTTTCGTCAGGAATGTATCTTGTCACGAGGTGCATTTCCCCATCTGCTTGTGAATGTTTCCTTGTACCCAGGTTCCCCGTGCCTGTCCATTCCCTCCTCCTGGAGCTTATGACAGAAAGCAGAGGAAAGTTGTTTTTAATTTGGGAGCTGGCCGGGCATGGTGGCTCATGCCTGTCATCCCAGCACTCGGGAAGCAGAGACAGGTGGATTGCTGAGTTCGAGGCTTGCCTGGGCTACATAGTGAGCTCAGAGCTAGCCTGAATTACAAAGGGAGACCCTGTCTCAAAAAAAAAAAAAAAGTATATAATTTGGGAGCTGAACCCACATCTGAGAGTCCCCTTCCAGCAGCTAAACCTGGGTGTCTTCTCCATGGGATATTAATTGCCTGGCCCTGGGAATGGCCAGACTGGCCATTCTGGTCCCCAGGCTGCCCTGCCACCAGCGGGATGTGATGGCTGGTGGGCCCAGCAAGACACAGAGCCAGCAGCAGGGAGTATCCTTTTTCCCAATAAACTCAGACCTGGGTCCGTAGTAACTTGTTAAACACATTTATTGATTTTTTTTTTTGACAGTAACCAAACACAGTGAGTGACCATTATAAACAAGAAAAGAAAGGCATTCGTTTGTACTTTGTGAGATCTGGCTGCACCTGGAGAGAAAAGACACCCTTTCCCAGGAGTTTACAAGGCAAAGTGCATTCTTTCACGGGAGCATCACAGGGGGATGGCAGTTTGGAAACGCAAGAAATCTGTTGCCTGCTATGCCAGGCTGAAGCTCACCTTGTATGGATAATCGAGCCATGGAGTGGAATTAAAGTTATACTTGCTTAGCAAATGCATTCCTGATTGCCACAAACTCAATAAAACTGGCTGCAGTGAACAAAACATGGAGATGGAGGAACAAGTGAGATCAAAGGATGGAGCTGCATGGAGTCAGGGCTTTGCTTGGAAGGAAGGAGAACAGACCAAAGCCGGAAGAATGAAATTAACCCGTTAAATACATTTATTGAGCTGTTAACGATAACCAAACACGATGTATGACCTTTGGAAAACAACGAACAGCAAATGGATCAGTTCTGATCTTGGCAAATCCTACTACATGTATGTGACAAAGAGGGAAATAATTCCATTTCTTTATAGTCTGCGGTGATATATATACAATGTGTAGCTCTTCAATGTCTGTCTTTGTTTTTCTCTTTTTTTAAATTGTTGAGTAAACAGAAGAATCATAATCTAGAAATAGGAGTCCTTGGTCGGCTTTGTCCTGGCTGACGCGTCGCCAGCGTCCTGAAGGGATCCTGGGACACTGCTGGAGTTGGCCTGGGGCAGAGTTCTCTTGGTGCTTTCAAAGCGCTGCTTTCTCCTCTCTCTCATTGGGAAGAATTTCGTATGTACAAAGAATGAAAAGTCTCATGGGGTAGATTTCTTAGTTCAGGAAAACAGTATCAAAATTGTAGTCAGGTTAACTGGTTATTTTCTTCTAACGCTTCTAATGAATGAGCCTTTTGTTTCTGAAACTTGACTTTCCATCATGGAGGTTGCATGAGTGTGTAGGTGTGTATGTGTGTGTTCGGGAGTTGTGAATGACAGATGCGTTCCTCTGTCATTGTTCTTCACACACTTTTCATGAAGAGGGGTCCAAACCAAAAAGTTAACGAGGCTTGGGGGAAGGCAGGAGAGAGAAGGAAGAAGGGGCCTTCTAGGTTACATCCATTCACAGTTGTAGCATTTCACTGAGGTGCGATTCTTCTTGGCTTAGTTCCCTACTTGAGGAGCCATTCATTTACTGGAAAGGGAAGAAACAGATCACATACACGCAACACAGAACAAAGCACAGCTGTATTAATTTACATGCAGTTTGGGGGCTCACTGCCAAGCGGCTGTCTTGTAAATGCCCGCTTACTTATTTGTCTCCCAGGGTCTTCTTTTCCTAGACTGTGTCCTCCAGTGTGGTAGCCACCAGTCCCATAGGGCTACCATAAAGGTAAAAAACTAAACGAAATCAGCTGTGGCATCAAACCAGCCACACTCTTAAAGCTCAGTAGTCACACAGCGGCCAGTAGCTGCTCTATTCACCACCTAGATATATAGGTTTCTGTCATCACAGAAAGTTCTAGCTGATAGCTGGTGTAGATGAGACTGGGAAAACTTCAGACCACAGTCCAAATCCAACACAGTACCTGTTTTTGTGGTGTGTGTGTGTCAATGAAGTTTTATCAGAATACTACTGACCTGTTTATTCACATCTTGTCTATGGCTGATTTCACGCTGACTCGAAAGAAGGCAACAGAAACTGTGCGGCCCACAAGGCCTAAGACGTTTGCTCACTGTCCCATTACTAAGTAACACATGCTGGCTCTTGGGCTGAAGCATGAGCTCTGTATGGTTAGAGTCTGGATCGCCACCACCTGCCTCAGTGCTGATGCGTTAGAAGCCCGCAACAATACTGAGTATTGATTTTCCTAGTAGTTGTGGCAGTACAGGAGCAGGTGATCTGTAGCTTAGGTGCTCTGGAAATGTGTCTCAGGGAAAGATCAGAAGGAGGGAACGTGGAGAAAGGATGAGGGGTAAGATGAGGGGTGTGGACAGCAGCGGCCAGGCAGGAGCCGTAGCTCCTGCCCATCGGGAGCGTGTTGCCATCCTGAGGGCTTCCTAGTCCAAGCTCTCGTTTGCCTGTCATGGTGTGTTCTGAAGTGACGGGGACAGGGACGGTGGGGAGGAAGTGAGGCCACAGAAATAAGGGGTTGGGTTTGATGACTTGTTAAGACACCTTCCGGCCTAGGACATCTCCAAGACCCTGTGCTGCCTCTGCCTCCCTTTCCACACTGAGACTTTGCCACAGTGATCGACAGCTGTCTTGTGTGCAGCAGGGAGAGGAGAGGGCTGGGCAGGGGCCAGAGAGTTCCAGGAGGCATCCGTCATTCTGTGGGTCCTCTGGGCAGGAACAAAAACCACTTCTGGGAACGGGTACACGAGCATGCATCCAGATAGCCGGGCATCTAGTGCATCTGCTGGGCCTCTAGAGGACACAGAGCCCTAATGCTCCGGGTCATCCTGTTCGAACAGATATCCCTGAGAAACCCTGCATGACAAGAGAAAGGGTTGCCCTGCCCGAATCACAGGCGCATCAAGGCTTCCTATATGTAGCACCACTTTCAACCTGTGTCACACGTGTCAAAGCCTGGAGTGTTCACCACTGGCTCTGGGTGTGATAGGCGTTGCCAACAGAGAGACCCCATGTGCGTGGGAGTGATGGTCCCATCACTGCTTGAAGGTAGTCATGACTCCTCCAACGGGCAAGGGCACCAGGCCTTTCCGACGGGACAGGTCTGGGCCAGACCCACACCCTGCCCCCGGCCCTTGGCACCCACCTCTGTACTGGAGCTTCTGGGCGCGGTTGTTCGGACAGTCCTTCCCCTGGAGGCTGAAGTTGATGTTGGTGCGGATGCAGCGGTTGTTGAGCGGCTGCACGGGCCGGAAGTTGTCGCTCATGCTCAGGAAGATCTGAGAGGGCTGGTTCTGGCTGAGGAGGCGTAAGGAATGCATCTGCCGAGAGAGACCCAGAGCAGTGAGACCCAGCTGTCTGCCTCTGCCGCACAAGGCCACAAGCCTCGCACAGCCCGCTTCTGGATTCAGTGGAGCCGAAGGCACCGAGTGCTCCCAAGCCCGCGAGTGCTCCCCAGTGCACAGGGAACTGGCTTCTAGCTCACTGGTTCACGTGCGTCTCCGAGTGAGCAGTCCACTCTCACCCTCCCGTGTGCTCTCTGTCCAGGGGAGGAATCCCACTGGGTGCTCTGTGGGATTCCTCCTGGCGGTGACACGTGGGCGCAGTATGTCCCAGACACTTGGATAGGTCCAGGCCTCAGGGCTAGACTGATCGGGCCCAATGCAATTCCTTTCTGTGCATACCGGACCTTGTTTCACCCAAACAGAAGAAGAAAGTCACTCCCAGGAGGAAAGAATGAAGAAAACATGCAGCTAGAAGAGGAGGGAACTGGGCACAGTGGCCTATGCCAGTAACCTGAGCCTTCTGGGAGGCTGAGGCAGGAGAATTGCAACTTGGAGCCTAGCCTAGATGATTGAGTGACTTAGCAAGACCCTGTCAAAATACAGAAATGAAAAAGGCTGCAGATGGGGCTCAATACAAAGGCTCTGGGTTTAGTCTCCCGCACAAGTGTGTGTGTGTGTGTGGGGGGGGGACAGGAAGAGGGCAGAGAGAGAGGACTTCTAGCATGCTGGTTCCAGTGCATCTCTGATCTTAAATTCCACGGGATTCCTGAGTATCTCCTGAAAAAAATCCTCTTTCTATGCTTCAGCTCTCTGCAGGGGGTTCCCGCTGCCTGTCATCCAGTGAGCCCCAATTAATACAGACAGGACGTCGAAGTGTCCAAATCGTCAGGTGGCAAGCGTGTACTCTGTCAAGGAGATGGGGTTCCGGTTCGCTCGCCCATCTTTCTGTTGAGCTTTGAGAGACTCTCACAATCACAGGTGGTCAGAGCAGGAAGAGGCTCCGTAACATACCCCCCTCCCCATAATAAAGAGGGGTGTATCCATCTGCAGCTGAGCCATCCAGCAAAGCCACCACAGGAGGGCACTTCTGCATCCTGTTCAGTTCTGAGAAATGGATCATTTGTGACCCGACAACCTAAAGAATCTCCGGTTTCAAATATGTCTGTAGGGTGCTGCATGGCACGTGGCCTCCCTCTTGGGGACTGACATGGGTTTTACCATTTTTAAAAGGCCCAAGAAGCCCCTGAAGTCGGTGCAACTTTTACAGACCCAGCTTTTACCAGCATGTCTGGCCACATCATGGGAAGCTTTTTCTTTCTCAGACAGGTGAGGCTGCCATGGTCAGTTCGTGCTGAGCTGTGTCAGACATCGGCTCTTTCAGCAGAGGGGTTCTGAGCAGAACTGTGCGGGCACCCCCACTGTACACTAAACTCCTAAGTGGGAACCACCGGTGATGCTCAGGACTCAGAAAGAAGGTAACCCTGGCAGCGGAGCGATTGCTGATGAGCTGGGCGAGGCTACGGGGTGGGTTCTTCTGCTCAGCGAGACTCCTGTCTGTATGAAAAGGAGACAGAAGTGCCGACACAGGGAGGAGCCTATGAGAAGGTGCAGGCAGAGACGAGGGTGGGGTTTCTCACACTGAAGAGCTCTGAAGACTGCCAGCAAACCACCCAAAAGCTAGGAAGGGGGCCCGGAGCAGATTCCTCCTCATCCCCTAGGAGAAATCAAGCCCGTCTGACACCTCGCTCTTGGACTTCAGCCTCCGGAAGTGTGAGGTCATGGGTTTCTGTGTGGGGCTTGGTTTCGGCAATCCTAGGAACCTAACACACGGCACTGGACCAAACCCACCAGTCTCCATGTTGTTTCCCCCAGTAGCCGACAGGCCAGAGATAGGCTCACCTGCATCCTGGTTATGTAGACGGGTTTGTTCATTATTATCCAACTTGCCGTCTCATAGCAGGGCGGGATAGTCATTGAGCCATCATAAGTAATGAAACTAGAGGTCTCTGGATATAGTTCCTCTATGTTAAGTCCCTGTAGTAAATACGCATCATCTAGAGAAGAAGGTGAGAAAGATTTAAGAATTAGGTTTCTTGAGAAAGTGCTGCTGTGGCTGATGTTTTTGCTCTGGGTTCCCTAAGACTGGATCTGTTAGGACAAGCTGCAATAACAAATAGTCCTTTTACCCCCTCTCCCATCTCAGTCATTTTAAATAACAAAGTTTTGTGTTTTGGATACAAACATGCCCACTCTAGGTTGTGGAGGGTTTCTCTTCCTATTGCCCCTTGTTCTCACCTTGGGACCCAGATTCTAAGAGCAGACCCCATCTGTCTGCGTCACCATTTGTGAATTACAACCACAGAAGGAAAAGTGAGCACAGTGAAATATCTCAACACTGAAAGCTTCCAGCCCAGAAGGTGATTAACAGTGGATTTCATTTTTTTGTATATCTTCTCCCTATGAGCCCATACTCTTAGCCTTTTCTTTACTCTCATATATCTTTTGATATATTTAGCTTTTTGATTATAAACGTTATGTAAGCACATATCAGATTGTATGAAAAATAGAAAAAACATACAAGTAAAACATCTGAAAGATTTTGATATACATCTTTTTAAAAAGCTTCAACATGTTGATGGAGTTTCTAGAAAATCATAGTGCACATACTGAGGTTTTAAAGTCTCAATAAATTACAAGGAATCTGTCATCCTCCCTCTCTCCCCATGACCTCTCTTCCTTCTTATTCACACTGTTGTTGTCTTCTCCTGGCTTCCTCCACAGTGGCTTTCTGGCCATTCCTTCTCAAATTCTGTGGCTGAGTCTAATCTTCTGCCTACTCCTGTAGCGCTGGTATCCCTGAGGGCCAGTCCATCACCCCACTTGGGTGCCATGAGCTCATGCCAGTGAGGCCAGCCTGCCATAGTGGGAGGGTCCCAAGTCCGGGAAGCAGAGGGGTAAGACCAGCTTCTGCAGCCCTTCCCAGTTCACCTGGGTTCTCACCCTTGTGTGCTGGGAAAGGGCTAACTCTTGAGTGTTGACACAACCTCTCAAGTTCAGTGTTGCACACACATGACAGTAAAGAGGGACCTTGAATGGACCCCTGAAATGGGTCAGGCAGACCCAAACATTCCCAGTAACAAGACAAAGATCAGAGAGGCAATGTAACCAGCCTGAGCCACAGAGGAAGCTGGCGCTGCAGAGTGGAACCTGGAACCGAGTTATGGTCTCCGACAAATACTCTCTAAGTGTCTCTGTGCTGGATGCAGGACCAGGCTCTGGAGACAGAGTAATGACTGAGACAGATGTGGTGCCTCCCCCACTCCATTCGCAAAGCCAGACAACCAAGGGCAAAACAAATACATGTAGACTATAGTGTGGGACTAAAGTGCGCTACCCGTGCTGCGGATCTGAAACGTTTGTGCTGTAAATCTATTTTCCTAGGCAAAGAACCCTTTCCTTCCTGTCTTCCTCCAGAGATGGCTCCTTCAACTTCCTCTGGTAAGAAAGAGTCATCTTTACCAAGGGAACTGGGATCGAAGGACGCCGTTCCTTGTCGCTTAAATTGTGAACAAGTCAGTTAAAATGATACAAATCAATCCGCCGTTTGGCAGCCCCATTGCAGACTGCTCCCCCGGCCCCCACTCCCTTGGTGGGGTCATGGAGCGCTTCCAGGGCCTCGTCCCGGGGAAGCCCAGGAGAAAGAGCTCAGGCAAGGGCCGGAGGCCAACTCAACCGATCCGAAGAGAACAGACTTTCTACTGAAAGAAAAACAAACGCTTTCCATCCAGCCCACGGAGGATCCAGGACGAGCCCAAGAAGGAAGCAGTGATTGGAATAAGAACAGGCCGGGCCCACAGGAGCCTGTGTGGTTAGGTGTCCTGTGGCGGAGCCAGCGTCCAAAGCGTGCCGCAGGGTGCCGGTCTTCGGTATTTGGGTCCGGTGCCCGCCCGGTGAGCTCCTCAAGAGCGTCACCACCGGCACCTGTTTCTTAGGCCCTCGACTATGTGTCGTGCGTGAAGTTCGGTGACCGTGAGCTGCACCTTAGAAAGGGAAGCAGTTAGGGTCACCGGAACGAGGATACAGGCACCAGCCCTGCAGGCGTAAGGGGAGCTCAGCACAGCTGCCGACCCCCACTGCGTCTTAAGCAATAGGAGGCGACCAGGGTGTGGCTGGCAGCGGGTAGGAGCCTGGGGCGCCGCGGGCGGAGTCGTGCTAGAGAAAAAGCTGAGGCGGCCGAGTGCTGTGTACGCAGGGCCGGCGGGAGCGGGGCCAGAGGCCGCAGGAGGGCACTGTGGGAAACCAGCCCGGCGGGGCCAGCACGGGCCGCCCGGGAAGGTCCTCTGTGCGCCGCTGGGAGCTGGGGCTTCGTCTGGGAGTCAGTTCGGAGCCACTGAAGCGTTGGAAGCGGGGATAGCACGATCAGACCCGCGCTTAATGAGGCTTGCTCTGACCACGGTTTGGCCCGAAGATTAACATATTGAATGAGAGAAGGAAGCATTTGGCACATTTTTATTAAAGGCCAATGTGATTTGTTTAACCAAGCTTGCACAAAGAGCATATTGGGTACTCCAGCGTGCTGCTATTTCTGTATTTTATTTTATTCAGGGTGGAGGGAGGAGGGAAGGGAGGAGGTCACAGAAGGAGGGGCCTTCCAGGCGTGACTGGAGCGGGGAAAAGGACATCTGTGTGTTGCTGGAGCTGGGAGCAGCCACGGGGTTGCGGCCATGCTTGCAGAAAGGGCTGGCGGCTGCTGGCGGCTGGAGCGGGAGGCGCAGGCGAGGCGGGCGGATTTCCGCAGACACGAGGGTGGCGGCAGCTTGCGGGCCGCGGGGAGACTGCTCTGCGTCCGCCTCCTCTGCCGGAGCCGGGGTCTGCGCGCGGCAGCGTCTTCCCGCTTCCCGCCCTGCTTCCCCGTCCGCGACCGCCCTGGGCACGAAGCTCAGGACGCTCATCCACGACTTTTGCCCTTTTATTTCGTAGGCTGCGGTGCTGAGAGAGGACGGCGTGGAGGGCCCGAGCCCTGACCTCGGGCTCGGGTTGGGGTGGTGACTCCGCTGCTCATCGTCTGCCTGGCCTTGGGCCTGCAGCCCGCTGTCTGAGCCTCAGTTTCCACATCTGTAACACACGGACGGTCGGAGTACTTGCTTCCCAATGGAGTCCAAGGATCAAGGGGATCATACTTTATAAGAACGACCCGGCAGGGAGCTCAGCAGTGCTGAATAGTGTTGCTGTCATCGCCCCCAGGCCCTCAGTGCCCCTCTTAGCATCTGTAGGGGAACCGCCGTGGTCTTTTCCAGGGCCCCTGATTTTCCAGGCTGGGATGGCGCCCTACTTTTGCGTGGATCTACTGAATGAGGTCTCTAGGAACTATTTACCTCCCAGTCCCCAGGTCCCAGTATGAAGTCTGTACCTAGTGTGTACTCAATAAATACAGACTGGAAAAATGAACGAATAGCTCACGAGTGAATGAATGCTGGTGGTGCTGGGCAGAAGCCAAGAGAGGAGGCAGCGTCTGTTAGATGATAGCAAATGTCTTGGAGAGTCCGGCCTATACCATTAGCTTTAACACACGGCGCCTACCGCTCCCTCTTTTGTGCCAGGCCCCGAGATACCAGGGAGAGACTTCTGGCTCCATTTTCATCTCACATGGTGCTACCATATGTCTGTACCAAACATGCCTGCACCCACGTTTCCACATTGCTGATATTGGCATGCACTTAACATGTAACATTTGTCCTCACGTCTCATCGCTCTGCTTCGAAGGCACCCATTAAATCAATGTCCCCTATTTGACATATTGGAATTTGAGAACTGTACGCTTCCCTTTTCATCTTATTTTCACTCCTGTGGAAGCTCGCTTAGTGTATTTGGTAAGATACAGGCAGTGGGACTCCAGAAAAGAATCTGAGAAAGCAGAAATTTTCAGCTGTGGGGTGGAAATTTAGATCAATGGTTCCAGCTTTTGCCTCACAAGTGCAAGTCCCCTAGTTCGATCCCTGGTAACACACACACACACACACACGAAATTTTCAGCTCTAGTGTCTAGCACTATGGGTGTTTTCCATGGCCAAATAGACCAGGAACTCATTTTTACCCAGAGGCTACTGTGTTCATGGGGCAGCCAGCTGAGATCGTCCCTTTTTGTATGTTAGTGTTAACATCCGAGTGTTGTAGGCAGAAAGAAGGCTGAGAATTAAGCCTAGAAGATGGATTCTTCTCTCCAAAGGTACATGACTGTATTCATCAGTGAGGTGAGGAAAAATCCAGAGGAGGTCAAGGTTGTTAGGGAACAGAAATAAATTTGGCACAAAGGTAAGGGATCATGCATGCCTCTCTTTGCTTCAAGGGTATTTATCAAAAGTGATGGAGGAAGTTCAGAGAAATTATCACAGTTTTTCAGAGACGTTATCTGTTTATCATCTATCTATCTATCTATCTATCTATCTATCTATCTATCTATCTATCTATCTATCTATCTATCTGTGAGAAAATAGCTTATAAAGGTAAAAGTCCTAAACTTCACTTCAGGAATTCCAAGTCTAGATTTTTGTGGCTTTTTCTCAGAAACTTACTATTCCTTCAGGGAAAAGTCACAGAATCTCTTCACCTGGAGCACTAGACAATTGCAGATCTTTTTTTTTTTTTTTTTTTTTTTTTTGAGACAGGGTTGCTTTGTAGTTCAGGCTGGCCCTCAGCTCACAATGTAGCCCAGGCAAGCCTTGAAGTCAGCAATCCGCCTGTCTCTGCCTCCCGAGTGCTGGGATGACAGGCGTGAGCCGCCACGCCCGGCAATTGCAGATCATTTTAAAGACCATATTCAGGTAAAAAAGAAAAAGTCCCACAGATCCAAAAACATCCGTTAAACAAGTTTTTGTAGCCAAATTTATCTTTGGTAGATGGCATTTTGGGTATGACAGTGCTGTGATTTCTTCTTTATGAGTTGGCTTTATCTTTATAGTACAGGAAGACCTCCTGGAAAATCAGCAGTGTAGAATATTTACACAGAGTATATGGCCCAGTTTTACTCTTTCAGGCAACTGCAGCATTTGTAGTTATGTCTTTGATTTTTATGATCTGCCCTTGGTGAATCTATATGGAGTTGTGAGTTGTGGTTTCAACTCACAAGTTAATTTTATTGTTGTTCAAGAAACACACTGGGATGCCATTGCCAGGTCCACACGGTGGGGCCACCGTATAGTAGGAGGCCCTTCCTGCTGGAGCCTCCGTGCTGACCTTTGTCTTAGGTATCACACTTAAGATTTATGGACCGCCTTTCTTGTTCTGCAGGCCCCATTCAAAGCAAGCTGAGCCAACGAGAAAAAGACATAGTGCTCTCCCCGAAATCAATACTGTATCTGATCAATATGAAACCATTTGGCAATTTTATTATATGAAATGACATTTCCTTTTGTAATCTGAGGCAAATTCAACTGCAGTGAAAAAAGGCAATTACTAAGAAATAAAGTAATATGATTTTTTTGTTGTTTTATACAAACAATAAACGAACCAAAAGGGGCCTCTGAGAATTGGATTCTTGGAGGTTCACCGCTCCTTTTCTGCTCCTTGCCGACATGAATAACTACGTCTGCTGTAACACGGGAAGCGAGGAGTGGGCACATTTTGCATTCTGTGAAAACATTCCCAAAGCTGTTCCTTTGCAATGAAAGTACAAGTTCAATTAAGCATAGAGAAAGGCACCCGGAGCAACCTGCTTAAACTCCTCAGTGATGTTCCATCACGTTCACCACCGCGTGCCCTATGGGGCGGGCAGGGAGGACACTTTCCCCAGAACTGCGAGCAGGAAGGTAGTTCCCAGCCGCGGTCCTGCCTGTGCAGCCGTCTTTCCTCAGGGCACTCTGGGGCATGTTGGGCTAAAGCCAAGCTGTGCACAGATAAGACCGAGGAAGATATTTTAAGGGCCTTGTTTTCTGGGCCGAACACCATGTTGAAAACTCTGCCTTTAATGTCTTTGGTGGTATGCTTGCGTGGGATCAACTGCGACTGATACAGTCACCAGACCTCTTATATTCGGATTTTGTGGATATAAGCTCACCATCGTTTATTATATATGATATGAATGGAGCATGTGAAACTGAAGGAGAATGAAGCTATCAAAATAAAATGCTGAAGATGTTAAAGAAAATATTCATTAATATGCAAGTTTCTGATAACTACCCTGTTTTACCTGTGCAAGAAGGCTCTTTGCAATCTATTAACCATTTGTTTTACTGCTTAAAAATATAGGAAATCTTTTTTTTTGAGACTGGGTCTCACTTTGTACTTTAGGCTGGCCCTGAGCTCACTATGTAGCCCAGGCAAGCCTTGAACTCAGCAGTCCTCCTGCCTCTGCCTCCCGAGTGCTGGGATGACAGGCGTGAGCCACCACGCCGGGCACTGTGGTATGTGGTATTGATTGCTGGTGGGCGTGAGTCTCCACGCCCAGCATTGTATGTGGTCACCGGGGATTGAACTCAGGACCTTACACTTGCGAGGCAGGCACCGGAACCACTGAGCTAAATCTCTGGCCCAAAAATACATGAACTCTTTAAGACTAACTCTGGTTCAATGAAATGAGGCAAACAGGAAAATGCTATGAATGTTACCTTTTATGTAATTAAGGTCCTGTGCTTGCTAATTAATTAACACAGGAAAACAGGGACATAGGCATCATTCCAGGGCACTGCATTAAAAAAATTAAAATAGTTCAGGTAAATTATGAACATCTCAGGAAAGTTCTTTCAGAAAATCCATTTTTTCAGTGTCATGAATTCAGTCTTGACCCTCATTCTGTTGAAGGGGAATTTAATTTTAATAAAATGGGTTTTCTTTAGAAGACTTTCTAAATTCACCCTGAAATTAAAATTCAGGTTGGTCCTTTTCATTGTCAGTCCTGGTTAGTAAGAACATTTTATAAGTTTTACTCAAATGTATGAAATCTAAGCTTCCGAGGATAGAAGTTAGAATTGCATGAAGTCATTACTATGTATTGCATAGGTCCAAATGCAGGAGCGATGCTTCAGTCAAAAGAAGCCAACTCTGTTCTGTATACCCTATAGTGTGTTTGTCTTTGCCATAATTGTTTTTAGCATTCTGGTTATCTGTTTCCGGCTGTTCAGGAAGCTGGATTTGAAGGCATATACCTTAGGCCAACTTAGGAACACACGCATATGTATACACCGTGCACCATTTATACTCACTACCTTGTTTAATCTGCACTTCCAACTCTTTCACTGTCAGTGTTAATAGTCTCATCTTACTGACTAGATAACTTTATCCCGGAAAGGTAAGAAACTCGATTGACGTCACATAGCAAAGCAAGTGCAGTACAGGAGTCCAAGTCTACTCATTTTCAACTCTCCTCCCAAGAGCACACTGCGCTCCCAGTAAGGTGGCCTTCACCATCCTCTCTTCCAAAACTGTCCTCTCCATGGCAACCTTCCCCTGCATTTATGGTTACTGACTTTTCTTAACTGACTCGGGAGATTTTCCCTTTTCCTACCCATCTACTTTTTGCCCATTCTTATAAACCCGGGAAGTGGGCTGTGTCTCCATCAGCCACCATGCTGCGGTGATTTCCCCTCAGCCCTCCAAGATGTGTCCTTCCTCCTCCACCTCTTCAGCTGGCTGGTGAGCGGGCCGCGCAGGAGCCTCTTCCAAGGTGGGATTCTAAAGATATCTTTAGAAGTGCTTTTCGGTTCTAAGTCGTGAAGATTGGGGCTGCTCTTTCAGAAGCGAGGACATGGCCCGCCTCTCTCCTCTATTTATTCTTCCATCCATGATCTCACCCAAGTTTAAATGCCATCTGGATGCCAGTGTCTTCCACATTTACCTCCTCAGCTCCCTCTCCTAGAACTCACGTATCCAACTGCCTACACCATAGCTCTTCTTGGACGCCTAGCAGACATCCCAGGCCCGGTGAGTTCCAAATTCGAGACTCCCTTTGCACCCACAGAAATGCTGCCTCGATAGTCTTCCCCGTCCTCTTGGACGAAAACCACCCTCTTTCAAGTGGCTCCAGCTACAGACTCTACAGTCATCCTTGACTCTGCTCGTGCTCTCCCTTCACGCTTCTGCTCCATCAAGGGATCTCTTAGCTTCTCTTTGGTCCATGCTGTTGCCTCCCTGTTTGGGGGGCTGCCTTCATCTTTGTCACTTAGCCTGATCCCTCTGCAGTCGCTTCGCAGCAGAGTAACCAGCACCTCGGCAGAGAATGCGGCCCAGCCGGAAGTCAGTTTCTTGCTCCAATGTGGCCTCCAGGGAAAGACTTAGAGAGGGCCAAGCCGACTCTGAGCCAACTTCTGTGCTTTCTGGAAACGGTGTGTGCCACATCCAGGGCCTATGCCACATGCAGGCCAGCCATCCTTCCGGATGGCGCTGACTTCCTGTAGAGGTCCCTCACCGAGGGAAACAGGAGCTGGCTCCTCAGACAGCACTGCCCGAGCAGACTGCCCTCCGTGCCAACCCTGTGGTTAGCGGCGTCCTTTCCAAGTGGAGGCGAATGCACAGGGCGAACAGGTGACTCTTCACAGCGAGCCAGTGTTGTGGTCAGGACAAGAAGAGGCTGACAGGCTTCATACACGGACCAGCTGCGAGGCTTGCAACCAGTTTTGGGAGCTCAGAGTGAAGCTCTCCTTGCTCCGTAGATAGGAAGTGTGGCAGGAAGGAAACATCACAGGAAACAGGACCCAGGAGGAACCACGTGAATCCTTGCTCTCTGGTGTGGGAGAATTCCCATCCGTACAGGAGAACTTGGATGCTGGGCTTGGCCATGTGACTGGTGTTGGCTAGTGGAAACTGGACAGCAGTGTGTGTGTGTGTGTGTGTGTGTGTGTGTGTGTGTGTGTGTGTGTGTCTCAAGAAGAAGCCTCAGGTAACATCCCATGGTTTTGCCCAGCACCATGGAAAAATATTTGACCCGGATCTGCCTTTGGCTCAGGAACAGTGAGAGCTGTGCGGAGCTGAGCACCCCAGCCCACCCACATGGGTAGCAGGGAGACACCAGTGCTTACTGTTGTGTGCTTGTGCGCAGGCTGCTGACTATCTGGCCACTGCAGGCGTGTGTCTTTGGCCTCATCCGTAAAGGGGACAGCAGGTGCAGCCATTTGGGAGGCCTTCACTAGCAAGAGGTAAGGAGCTGCGTGAGCAGTGCAGGCCCCGAAGTGTGGAACGTGCTCAGCTACTGGCCCGCCTGTGCTGCTGATGCTCAGCCCATCGTGTGAGTGGGTGGGCGCTTTGGTTACCCAGGGTGTAATTCTGGGTAACCACGGTCCCCAGGCTGGCTGGGGGGGCGGGCGGGGGAGTGAGGTCAGGTGCCCCTGGACAGTGAGGGTGAAGTGGCAGGGGGTGAGTGTTTGGCCTATTTCTGTGTCACACAGAACTCCGCAAGCAGGATGCCCCGATAGGAACCTGAGTCGTGGCACGGCGAGCCTGTTGATTTGAATTCACAGCCTCAGGAGGGACTTCCAGGCTCACGGCCCTCCCTCCTGTACTGGCTGTGTGCTTCTGAGTAACTCCTGACCCGGATGCCGCTGCTGGCTGCTGGCCCAGCCTCCCACGGGCTGGAGGCCTCGGGAAGAGAGCTGTGGTTTCCTGCTGAGCAAATCATTCTCTTTCCACCGCTGTCCTGGGCACAGCAGTGTCCTGGACATCTCCGTGTATCAGGCTACCATTATCCCTGCTGGAGCGGGCCTTTCAGGTGTGTGACAAAGGCCGCTGTGGGGAACACCTGTATTATTCCCTGCTGGAGTGTATGGGCACCAAATACCTGCTATTACCAGGCCGGAGTTGGCCACCTCTTTCCATGTAGGCCAGGCCCCTCTATCTGTGCCGCATCCCCTTTCTGTTCCCAAGGGCCTGGCAGACGCGGAGAGCGAGGACAGAGGAGGAAAGAGCCCTCCTGGTGGGTTCCCTCAGGAGTCTTCAGGGGCGGAGGGGCCCTGCCTGCCTCGAACATAAACACCTTCGGTGATGCTGGGACCTGACTGCAGAGCCTCTCTCACCGCTGCTGGCTGGGCTGAGTCCCCCGCTGATGGAGGCGGAGCTCTTCCTGCAAACCACGCAGAGTCCCTGTCCGTCCCTTCTCTTCCCTCCCTCCCCCCTCTCTTTTTCCTTCCTTCCTTCTCTCCCTCTGCCCCTTCCCTCTGATTCCTCCCCTCCCCTCCCTGTTCCTCCTCTGTGTGAAGCCACCTCATTGCATATTAACGAGCCCAGCAATCGGGTGCTGGTGCGGAAGGGAGAAAAGGCCCCTCAAGGCTCTCGTGGGTCGCAGTCTGTCAGATTGCGTGTTGGGGCTTAGCATGTAATTTCATAGCTTTTCGCGGTCTCTACACTGCAAATTCAAGATTGTTTGAAAATATTTAATTTTCGTGCTTTTTTAATCAAAAAAGTTAAAAGCATAATCTTCTTTTACGGGCAGCTATAAACGTGCTATTTACACTCAAGAGAGAAATCTGGGCCTTAGATGAGCCATCTCGGTGTGTGCTTGGCGAGGACCCCGCAGGAATACCGGTGGGCAAGTTTACTGGGCGCGCGTGTGTGGAGACACCTTCCAGGTGCCCGCTGGCAGGGGCAGTGACCCTGCCCGGCATTCATCACCCCAGCAGCTCTTCGACCTCTTCACACGGGAGCGAGCAGCAGTCAGCCTCTCGCCTGGGGGGCCGGGGCCTGGTCCCCTTGTGGGTCAGGCCGGTGTCTGAACTACCACTACATTTCCTGTGGGAAATGTTTGTTGAATGAATAAGCGACATGGAAACCTCCTTTCTGTCTTTTCCTCGTTTGCTGTTGGAGGTACAAGCAGCACATCCAAGGTCCTAGCTCCGTGAAGGACCCGTGAAAGGAAGGGGGGGGTTACAGTGTGCTCATGCTGATGTGAAAATCGTTATTTATCTGTTGCTTGATCCTAGACCCAGGCGACTTTAGAAAATTGAAGCCCAGTCTTTAGTTTACAGATGAGGAAACAGGGGCCGGGGGAGAAAGGCCCTTGGAAGAGCCGGGACCCGAGTCCCACCTCGCCCCTCCTCCGGGCCTGTGCCACCCCGGGCTTCACCGGGCTGCGCTTTGCGGTCGCTGTTGGGGGGCGGCCGCGCCCTCCCTCCCCTCCCCCCTCAGCCTCGCGCTGT
Organism: Thryonomys swinderianus; assembly: GCA_004025085.1. NCBI lineage: Eukaryota > Metazoa > Chordata > Mammalia > Rodentia > Thryonomyidae > Thryonomys > Thryonomys swinderianus. The sequence goes on from PVIC010010765.1 coordinate 27,814, forward strand.
CCCGTCTTTTCTGCCCGAGCAGCCAGGGACGGAGCACCCTGGAAGCCCCCAGGAGCTGGGGCTCCCGCTTCTGTCCAGCCGGGCAGCGTCCTCTCAATCCGTGGGCCCCCGAGAGTGAAAGTGATGCCACCCTGCCTCCTCCCGGGTGGGGCCCAGCCAAGGAGAGGGAGCCCTGGCCCCGCGGGGGGCCCGGCGAGTGCTGAGCTTGGACGCGAAGCACACGAGGGCCGCGTCCGCCCCTGGGTCACGGTGGGCGCGTCGGACGCGGCCCGGACGCAGACACACAGGGGCCTCTGTCTGTGTGTCTCTCACCCCGGCTCTCCGGCGTGGCTTTCTACAGAAGGCAAAGATCTCGAGGCCGAGAGGGCCCGCAGAGGGGGTCGGGTCTGGCTTCCTGCCTTCTGCCAAGACTAACCTTTATGAAATAGTTGCGATACGGGGGACCGAACCCAACTTACTTTTATATGTTATTCTTGTGATCGTATCTCTGTTGAGCATTCGATTAAGAAATGGGTTTGATGAATCGGAAACCTGTGGAGAGAGAAGAGAAAATACTAATGACTGGCCTGCACTATCATGTGATGAAATCACCGCCAAGTCTTTGCTCCTCCCTAGTGTCTGCCAAATCCTATGATGCCCAGAAATTCAGGGGGCGAAGTCCCCGCGCAGAGAGGAAGATGAGTGGCGCACTGTGAGAGCTGCTGGCGGGAGCGGACTGGGGGAGCCCCCCCCCCCCCCGCTGTCTGGGGAGCCTGTGAGCCGTGTCTGGAAGGATAAGTGGATGTTAGCAAAGTGTCCTGGCGGTAGGGCGCGGAAAAGAAAAAAGGCAAGGAAAAGCCTGGGGCGGGCCTGGGGCAGGGCCAGCCGGTGCCCGTGTGGCTGGGGCTGGTGGCACGGGCAAAGGTGGGGGAGGGAAGGAGGTGTGGGGCGGGCGCGAGCTGGGGGACAGGGAGAGGCCGACTCAGGACAGGTTTCAGAGGCACTTGACGTCTAAGCTTTGTTCGGCGGGGATGCGGGACCATCCGAGTGTCCTGAGCAGGGGGTACAAGGCCACATGTTAGGACGGGATGTTCATCTCGAGACTAGCAGAACGGCAGGAACGTGGGAGGAAGAAGCACACTGTGCAGAGTACAAGGTAACGGAGAACTTGGTTGTATCCGTGTTAATTATTGCACGAATTAAATATATCCGAACCGTATCAGTCATCCAACCCGCCATCCACCCGTCCAATGAATATTTACCAAGTCATCGCTCTAGAGGTTCAGAGATGAATTTGTCTTTTGTCTTACACCCTTGTGTCTCCTCCTGTAGGAGCAGAAGCTAAGCCTCAAGGGGCCCGAAGCTGGGCAGCCACCGTCACGAGACTGGTCTGGCTGAACCCGATGCGTGTGGGGCTTTCTTAACAATCCCCTGGCACGCAGCCTCTGCTGAGCACCGCTGCTTATTCTGCTCGCTTCTCCCCGTGCTCGGCTCTGCTCTGCAATTTACGCCTCAGCTGCTAATCGGATGTGGTGACACATCAACATTTTAAATCTGATTTATTCTGAGGGTGGGAAACATTGCGACAGATGATGGTGATGATTATTATTAGATAGGCAACAGGTAATCTCAGTTTGGAGAAAGCGCAGACTGTTTATTTTCCCTCCATCTGTCTCTCTCTCTCTGCAGTTTCCCGAGTGCGTTGTGGTGAGACACACACCGCGGGGGGGGGGGTGTCTCCGCGAGCGACGGTTCTTGACGGAGGCGACCTCCACCTCCAGATGCAGACATCTGCCGGGGCCACCCCCGGGCCCAAGCTCAGCTCGACGTGAACTTCAGCACTGGAAGGAGAGCCGGAACCTCCCACCGGAAGCCCGAGGCACTCGGTGGGGGAGGGGCCGGAAGTGCACCCTCCCGGCCTGGCCGGGAAGGAGGAGTCCGCGGCGTCGCGGCGGCCCCGGGAACCTCGGGCTCCCGGCACCAGCGGAGGGCAGGCGGCGCTAGTTTTGAGCCCGGCCCCTTCTGAGCTGATGATTAAAAATAACTGAAAAAAAAATTCTCAAAGTGCATACAGATGATTTGTGGGCACCGGTGTGTTGGCTGTGTGGGTGTGAGGGTAAAATATGGACTTGGGATCAGTGAGCTTAAGTGGGAAGTTAATGGTGTGTGATTGAGCAGCAATTACAGCCAAATCTCAGCTTCCCGTGGTCAGGGAAAGGGTGGGGATGAGTGGAGGAGAGAGAGATAAAGAAAACTCACAGATAAACAAGTTTTATCCAATAGCTCTAAAGCTTCCCGTGGCTCGGCTTTTGTGCAGGGTGACATGTGTGGAACTAACCCACCCCAGTGTGGGGCTGAAGGAGCTGGGCAGGAGAGGCAGGGCGACCATGAGGAGCGGGGAGTTTGGCCCCGAGAGGCCGTGTGTCCTGGAGGCCACGGCTAAGCTGCCACCTCCTAGTGTCAGTGCCCACCGAGGGAGGGCTGGCACGATTCCCGCTCAGCTGGACCTCTGACTCGAGGCCATGGCTCAGAGAACTCACAGTGGACCTGAGTATCCGGGAGGTGGCCACGTAGGGCCGAGAGAGAAGTGCTGTGGCCTGTTGTCAAAGGGAGCTAAGAAGCTTTAGGCTTTGCCCTGGGGGGAGAACAGGATCATCCCAAGGGCCAGGATGGCCTAAGAAGACACAGCAGCTACTCTCTGGCCTCGGGCTGTGGGCCATGAGCGGTTCCTCCCAACCTGCAGGGAAGCAACCGGGACCTGCAACCCTTCAGTCATGATCTCAGCACAGCAAGCAGGCAGCAAGTGTGTCTGCAAGAGGAGCGGTTTGCAGTGGGAGGCGGCTGCCAGCGGCCGTCAGTCACTCTGCCCGCTCTAATACGTGTGCTTCTCTGTTGGGAACAATCCACTTTGGGAGAAATAATTGCATGGTCGAGACTGTGATCGGGCTGAGCTTTCTTGCCTACAGATGATCTTGGGGACTTAACTCTTGTCTTCACTTCTGGTAGCAACAGGGACTCAGTGGTCTCCTTTGCTGTGATGCTTCAGGGAAGAACTACAGAAGGACCATTAATAACTTCTCAAGGACTCTTGTCGTGTCTGTCTAGCTCTCCCGGGGTCTTCTGGAATGTGTGGAATGAAAGGTGTGGCAGTTTAGGTTCTGGGGGGAATAAAAGGTGTGGCAAACTTGGGTCTGGGGTCTTTTGCTACCCAGAGTAGCATGAATCAAGCCCACGCTCAGCTTCTTCTGTAAGCCTCACTTCTGCTTAATTATTAATTATTTTGCTGCATGCTGTTGGACTCACAAGAGACTAGAACTTAATGCAAAGGTTCTAGTGATGTCCTCTTCCGTTTCCCACACTCTGGGACAACATTCACCGTCTCAAGGGCTTTGAGCAAAGTGAGGCCAAGTCCAGGCTGAGACTGAGACCCCTCCAAAGGACAGCGATTACTGGCTCAGGCAGATTGGCCTGGGAACAGTTGGCACTGGAAAGGCCGCAGGAGGAGGTGAGGTCGTGGGCCCACCTGAGAATGTGTGTCGTATCTTTGGGCTGTAGACCGTGAGTGTGCTCCAGGCTGAATGCACCAGCTGGTGATTGGGGTTCTCATAACTGGGGCAGGAAGAGCAACACAGAAACTTGTCCCATGCTTGTGGGTGGCTGGTGTGTGTGTGTGGGTGGTTTACAATGTGCTCCTTCTCTTGTTATCTGTTGCTCCCCCTACCCTCTGTGTTGGAGGCGTAGGGTGAGAAAAAACTCATGAGCCTGAAGAGCAAGACTTGGTTCCTTCCCTGGCTGGACTGTGGCAAACCGCCTGAGCTTGGGTGGATACCGTGGATTCTCTGAAGCATTTTCTTCATCTGTAAGATGCGGACACAGGCCCAACCCATGGGTTCCTCCTAATGCTGCATGATCAGATCGAGGTAAAGTACACATCTCAGGCCTGCTGATGCCCAGAATCTGCTGCTCACTCACTCAGGGCTTGTGATGGTAACAAAAGAGATAGAGCTATAGCAGTTTCATAGAGATGCCATGTCTGGTACCAAGGAAGCAGGAAATCCTAAAAATATGCCTCCCTGGTCACATGCTCCTTCCTGTCCTTGATAATGACTGACTAGAAGAGGTCAGCATGGAGGGGGTGGCTGCATGTCGCAGATGCCCTTGACATGGCTGTACCCTGCCCCAACTCAGAGGAGGGTCCAATCAGAAAAGAAACTGTGTTTTCTTTCTCTTTTTGTTTTTCTGTCCTCTCTCTCTTTTTTCTTTTCCCTAACTTTTTTGGTATATCTATTTCACCTCTGTGAAAATTGGACTTTTTAACCTATTTTTTTTTTTTTTTTTGCTTTTGAGACAGGGTCTCGCTTTATAGTTCAGGCTGGCCCTGAGCTCACTGTGGTGCCCAGGCAAGCCGCCGCAAACTCAGCAATCCTCCTGTCTCTGCCTCCCGAGTGCTGGGATGACAGGCGTGAGCCACCACGTCCGGCATTGTGGTATGCGGTGTTGATTGTTGGTGGGCGTGTCTCCACACCCAGCATTACATGTGGTTACCGGGATCGAACTCAGGGCCTTGCGCTTGCGAGGCAGGCGCCGGAACCACTGAGCTAACCCTCCCGTCCTAACCTATTTTTTTTAATTGCTGGGTAATAGTTTTACAAACTGTTTCAGTGTGTTTTTTGGGGGAGGATATGGGGGTTCAAACTCAGAATCTTGTGTTTCCAAGGCAGGTGCAGCACCCCTGAGCTACATGCCCGGCCCAGTGCGCAATATTTTCATACACGCATGTCATGTACTCCCTCTCCCTTACACCTCCTCCCTGAAATGTAAAGAACAAATTAGAACTGTTCTGTTTGGGGGTTGCTGCTGCCATGGAGAAGCCTGGATCCCTGAGCAGGACCTAAAGTCCGAGGGGTGACAGTCCCTTATTCCCTTACAGTGGCTGTGATGCTCCTGAGGTAGCGCAAGAGGGAGAGAGGGAGAGATGTGTAGAGGCTCCCGTGGGAAGCGGCGAGGAGCTGTCTGCAGGGCCTGTGTGGAGGCGCACCCGTATGTGCCTGGCTTGCAGGGGCAGTGGAGCTATGAACCCCGGATTGTCAGGCCTCGGGGACCCCAGGGACCCCTCTTCTCCTATTGCTGCTTATGATCCCACGGTCCACAGCATTAGGCCTGTCCGGGGCTGGTGCCCTTTTCCTCTCCGGGAGAGAAGCTGAGGGTCTGACCTCTGTCTGCAGCAGCGTCCGCTGTCTGAGTCTCGCAGCTGGGGAGTTTGCGTGGATCTCATAGATAGGGCCGTCAGGAGACTTATGGCTCCTTACCTCCCCCTGTTAAATATTTCTTCTTCAGACCGAAGGCTGATGATCCGGCTGGGCGGGGGCATGTTGGGGAGAGAGGAATGGGGGAGTACAGGAGACTTACTTTTATAAATATAGAAACTACCACCAGTCCGTTTGGGCTCTTCGCAGCCTCGGTGACGTTTGTGTATAACTCGTGGTTATAATGGATGAGCTGTACCTGGAGGGAAGGAAAACGAGAATCAGTACAGCGCCCCGGAGTCCAGGAGCGCGCCTCGTAAGAGCGACTGAGAGGACGAGCTTTGGCTGCAGGGGGTTCAGAGGCACAAGAAGTGCGTCTTTGCATGTAAAATGCGCACACACGCATACAGACGTGCATGCGCGTGCCAAGTTCCCCGTACATATTTACAAACGTTTTCTGGTGACAAGTGTGTGTTCAGTCAGCCGGTGCCCAGCTGGCCCTGGCCACCGTCCGGAAGTACACAGAGGGGGTTTCCTGGTCAGGAGGGGGACGGCCCTGGGGGCTGATGTCCACCCCCTGGCTGCGCCAGCAGCTACCACTGGCAGCGAGTGAGTCTTCCTGGCAGCCTGGGGAGAGCGGGGAGCTGTTAGCACCCCAGTCGGCCTAGTGTCCCTGCTTGGTGTGTGGGCACAGTAGGGCACCCCTCCCCCTTCCTCCTGCCCCTCCATCCTCAGGTCCCCTTCCCATCTGCATGAGGCCGACCTCTCTGTCCCCTGTCGTCTTTTATCTTGCTCTTTAAATTATTTATGTTCTGCATTTTTCATATAAGAGAAACCACACAATATCGAACCTGTGTCTGATTTATTGTACTTAGTGTTACGGTCTCGAGAGGCATCCATTTTCCTACAGATGTCTCGAGTTTGTGCATCTCTGTGGCTGCGTAGTACACGTGCATACACACACACGTACAGACATACGGATATATACTGTGCGCTCAACCCCCTCGAAACTTGCAAAACACAGCAAACACATAAATTAAACTAACGTACCACCCGTGTTTAACCGTAAGATCAAGTTACTCCACATCGCTGAGACTCAGTTACTTCCTCTGAAAAATGGGTATGATGAACCCTCGTGGACTTTGTCTCGGGGATATTGTTTTAGAAGATTTTATGAAACAATACGGAAGGGTAATTTTTGTAACAAATTAAAAGTATAGAAGTACAAAATAGAGATAGACCCGCTCCTTCACCTTTGATCATAGCCCAAGCAAGATGACCAGCAACGTGAACCCTCCCAGCCATTTTTTGTGCTTGTAAGCACACACACCCATGCGTGCACGTGCATGAGCACACACATACATGTACACACACACGTGTACTCACAGACATGCAAATGAGGGCTAAAAACAATAGAGATGGTATCATTTACAATTGTTCTGAACTGGCTTTTTTTTTTTTTTTTTTGCTTTTTGGAGCCAGGGTCTCGCTGGCTCAGGCTGGCCCTGAGCTCACTATGGTGCCCAGGCAAGCCGCCGCGAACTCAGCAATCCTCCTGTCTCTGCCTCCCGAGTGCTGGGATGACAGACGTGAGCCACCACGTCCGGCATTGTGGTATGCGGTGTTGATTGTTGGTGGGCGTGTCTCCATGCCCAGCATTATATGTGGTTACCTGGGATCGAACTCAGGTCCTTGCGCTTGCAAGGCAGGCGCCGGAACCACTAAGCTAACCCTCCGGCCCCTGAACTGGCTTTTAAGATCATACCAGTACATTGTGGTGGTCTTTTCAAGTTCACCTATGTAGATCTTGCTAAGTATTCCCAGTACCTACAGCAGTGCTGATCTGAGAGTCTACCAAGGCAGGGCATGTAAAACTGACTTGTGTCCTGAAAGCGTAAGATGGTACTTGTTAAGAAGGGAAGTTGTAGGAGTTGGGGGAAGCAACTTTCGAAGTCGGGAAAGGTAGTTTACTTGGACTTCGAAAACAGCATCTCTAACACAGTGCTTTGCAGCTTGCTCTGCGCATTTGGACCGCATGGTGGCGCTGTGAGAGCCCACTGAGCCTCCCACGTTCAGTTCTGATGCAGTGGATTCCGGGTGGGAACCTGGAGTTGGTGTTTGCTCGGAGCACTGCAGCGCAAGGGTGGCTGGAGTTGAGAACCATGGATCGTGGTCCGCGGGCATCGGTAGCACACCAGTGCCCACTCGGTGGACGGTGCCTTGAGCCCGGAGATGTCCTGAACATAAAACTTCTCACCAAAGCTCACGTGGTACCGCAGCTCCTGAAACTTCCCACTGGCTAACTGTGGCTTTTGTCAGTTTCGCCAGCAGGAACAGCCAGCTTTGTCTGAGGTCCTCTGCTAGGCAGGGCGCTGGGGCCTGCTCCTCCGTCCCCGGGCCTTGCTTCCCCACACGGCCAGGACCTCTTGTAGCCGGACAGGTGCCGTGAGGGAGGAGGCAGGGGCTGGGGGCTCCCGCACACTCCAGACCTCCTCCCCGGTGCTGGGGGTATCAAATGAGAACGAGGCCCTGCTGGCACCCCGGGGCCTTCCCACCTGACCCGGCGGGCTGCAGAGCAAGCTGGGCCTGCGTCGGGCGTCTGGACACACCTTGAGACTGCAGGGGTTTCCAGCGCTGGGGCAGAGAAGAGGAAAGCAGTGTCCTGTTCAGGATGCGAGCCAGAAAGATGCGGGGAGCAGTCCGCCCCAGGGCTCAGGTTCCGTCCGGAGTGGGGGCCGTGCGGAGCGATGGGCGCGGACGGGGCGAAGCCACCCTCTGCTTCCCGCTCCAGGTTAGATGCGCGGAACTTTGGCGTGGAGCTTCCGGCCCCGGAAGTACGAGCTTCGGTCTGTTAGCAGGTGGTGGGTGACAGGCAGCCGTGTTGGGGTGACGCACACGAGAATGACTGCTTGATTTTTAGTAGCCGACACGATTTGAGATGGGGCCGTTAGCTGCCTGCCCCTTCCCCACGTGTTGACAGGGTGACACCCTGCTTTCTACTCCGTGGGCTGAGCGTCTGAGAGCTCCTCAGAAGAGCGCTGCCCCGAGCCCCTCCCGGGGGGCTTCCGGGACCCGCGCGGGCCTCCCCCGAGCTCTCCCAGCCCGGAGCGCAGGCTCCAGGGTGCCACTGAGCGGGACCTGCTGGCTGGTTGGAGGTTTCGCATCTCATCCGGCCGTTGGCTGTTCTGTTTGTGGGTACGTGACTCACGCGTGCTGAGAGACGGGCCGGGTCAGAACACAGGAGGCCTGCGCGCAGCGGGGGAGGGGATCTGGGGGACGGGAGGAGGGCAGCAGGGCGGGGCGAGAGGGGTGTCATCCCAGGAAGGCGACCCTTCAGGAAGAGCTTCCGGGGACTTTGCAACTTATATTGTGTGTGTGTGTGTGTGTGTGTGTGTGCATATGCATGTGTGTGTGTGCATGTGCGTGTGTGCATGCGTGTGTGCACGTGTGTGTGCAGCGAAGAGGCTCCAAGAGAGTCTCCGGGTCACAGGACCTCCAGGAGCAACAGGAGAGCCCAGCAGGCAGCTCGGCAGTGGCCAGGGGTGTTGGTCTACTTGCGAGGCGGCAGTTTGGGCATCAGGAGGAAGGGCGTGTGCTGCCTGTCCTGCCCTGAGCCAGTCTCGGGGGGCAGCAGTGTGCGCATCGCAGCCTGCCGGGGAGGAGCAGGTGAATCGGGGGGCGGTGACCGTGGGGGACTTCCGGCCGTTCGCGGACAGTGGAGCCTGACCCGTGAGTAACTCAGGTGGGTCCTAGAGGTAGTTTGGCCGGGCGCCTGCTTCAAGTGTCACGTCCTCGGTGTCTGGCCTGGAGGAGCAGGGCCCGCCCGGTAAACGGCTGATTAGCCTTCCCAGCAGGTGTGCGAGGCCGCGAACACCTCAGGGACTAGGTGGAAACTGCTACCCGAACAAACTCTTCGGGGGCTGAGGATGACCTTTGAATTAAACACTGAGTTTAGTTATTCATTAAAGAGTTGCCCCGAGGGCTTCCGCCAGCTTAGTTGGAATTACTACTGGAAAGAGCTAAACCTGGATTACTGGAAATTATGTTATAATCTTGACTTTTTATTAATTTTGGAGGAGTGTCCCCCTAGTGCTTTCTAGAAATGTGAGACTGAGAAGTGGGGGCCTTAGAGGGAGAAGTATAATAATGGAGAAAATAGGAAACAAGGTGAGGGCAGGCGCCAAGACCCAACGCACTTTCTGTACTGAAGCCCTCTGTGACTTGACGTGACTTGTCCGCTTGTCACGCTAGCCTGACCCTTGTGCTGTCATTCTGGAAGCATTGCTTCACCCTGTCCTTTACACAGGCTGGATTATATTTGTTCAGTAGGCCGCTGAGTATAGTATATGCCAGAAGCCAGATGCAATAGAGCTCGATACAGTCCTCGCCCTCCTCGACATGGTTCTGACAGTCATGAGGGAATCGGGGACACCATGAGGACAGGAACAGCCCAACTCCGGGGCTCTGCCTGCTGCTCTCGGGAGGCGCATCTGTGTTGTCTCCTGCGACACCCAGGGACTTAAAAACCACTTTCATTGTGAACCATAACTTTTCACTTGGCTCCACAGGTGCCAAGAAGGAGTCTAAAAATGGAACAAAGTTTAGCTTTCATTTTGCTTTCTTTGTTAATACCCATCTGAGGTCAGGACTCTTCCCAGATTTCCACAGGGGTGTACCGATCGTTTAGAAAGCTGGACAGACAAGGTTGATTAACTCTGATTTTACAGAATATCACCTCCTTTTTAAGATCAGCCACACTAAGGTAAGAGGTTTGCAGGATCATTCAGCTCTAACCAGAAGCCTCCGGTCAGTGTCCTGATCCTGTGGCCACCTAGATTCCAGGTAAGTGGTTCCTCGCATGACAGAGATTGCCACAGACAGAGACAATCCTGTCCTGGGAATGAAGCCACCCTTCAGCCGTAAAGAGTCCAGAACCACGACACCAGGGCTGAGATGTGCTCTTTCGGACCGCAGCCCACTGCTTTACCAGTAAAAAATGACCTGCTTTTTTGCAGCTGGGACAGTCTGAACCCTTGTATCAGCTGCCCAAGCCTAATTCTTTCCTGTCTTCCCCCGACTTTCTCATTAAGGCTTCTGCAAGACTTTGTGCTTTAGTTTTGATTTCTGTCTCTACTAAAGCAAGAACCCAAGAGAGCCAGTGGCAGTTTAGGAGACTGGTAGGTGCTTTGAGGGAAACAGAACAAGGTTTTTGTCTTACCGGGTGGAAGACAGCAGAGGAAAGAATAAGACATTCTTGTGCAGAAGTGGGAGTAACATCCAGTAGTGTATTTCTTGAGGCCTCTCTGGGCAGGTGACCTTGAGCTGTGTTCTGACGAAAGAGAAGCCAGGCGTGGGGACTTGGGAGGGAAGGACGCTGAGCGGGGGGCCACAGCCAGCGCACAGGACCTGAGGCAAAGCCAGCGGCGTGAATGGCTGGGGAAGGGCGGAGGGGACTCCAGGGGGCGCTGGCTTCCATAGGACTTTGTAGATCATAGGGTATTTGACTTTATTCCAAGTGCAGCAGGAAGTTGCTGGGGCTATGGAAGGAGTCAGTTGATCCAATGTGCAATCTTGAAAGATCTCTGGCCGCTGAGAAGGACGAAATGGAGACAGAGGAGGCCTCGCCTGCTGTTCTTTACTTCGCAGGTCAGCTTTGCTCTCGTCTTCTTCAGGACACCTTTGTGAACCAGTGGCATCAAGAACCAAGCCTATCTCTATTCCTATGGTACCCTCATCTGAGAGGGGAGTTTGTGATGGTTCATGGTATGTGTCAACTCAACTGGTGCCCAGATAACTGGTGAAACATTACTTCTGGGTGTGTCTGCCAGGGAAGAGGTTAGCATTGCAAAAGAAGACCACAAACAGGATCTGGCTTTGCAGGCATCATGTAGTCTCCAGAGACCATAAAGACCAAGGAAGGACAAATTCATTCTTCTTAAGCTGATCCAACCATCTTTACCTGCCCTTGAACTCTGCAGTTCCTTGTTCTTGGGCCTTTAGATTTTGGACCACAGGACTTAAACCAGCAAGTAATTCCCAGATCCCCAAAGGCCTCAGGACTTTAGTCTTGGACAGAGAACAATGGTTATAGGGTCCCTGGATCCCCAGTTAACAGCTGCCGTGTGGTGACATTTCCTACCTTCCATAATCTTGTTGGGCGATACCTGTAATAAATCTCTGGACCTCTGAACATATTCTATAGTGTCTGTTTCTCTGGATAATCACGACAGATCAAAGTTTAAAACACTTTATAACTGAAGTGACATGGGTGCCCAGTGATCACAAGGGGTGAAAACTGTAGATAACGGATGTAACCATGATACCCATGACTTGGGAGCCAAGAGTCATTGTCGAAGTTTGTCACTGTCATTGTTTGCTGATATCACCTGGACATTTGTTGAGTTCTTCCTTGGGCCAGAGCTGACATCAGTGGTAGGATCCTTTCATCTGATTTTCAAGAAATTCTCAGTGTCTGAGACATATTTTTGCTCAAGGAAGTGCACAAGTTGGAGTTGTGCAATTTCTATGATTAGAGAGTTCAGTTTCAAACTTCATGTTATTTTAAAACTATTTTCTTTGGGTCTGCGTCTACCTTCGGGCAGATGTCTTAGGACCTGGAGATTATTTATCCTATTTCTGTGTTTGCCATAGAATTTAACTCAGAAGAGACATTGGCAGAATTTGCTGACTGAACACTAATTCTGAATGTCAGAGTCTTAATTCTAGAAGAAGCTTTAGAAAATGAAGGCCATCCCATGTGTGTTTTTTTTTTTTTTTCTTTTTGGAGACAGGGTCTCGCTTTGTAGTTCAGGCTGGCCCTGAGCTCACTATGGTGCCCAGGCAAGCCGCCGCGAACTCAGCAATCCTCCTGTCTCTGCCTCCCGAGTGCTGGGATTACAGGCGTGAGCCACCACGCCCAGCATTATATGTGGTTACCGGGGATCGAACTCAGGTCCTTGCCCTTGCAAGGCAGACGCCGGAACCACTGAGCTAACCCTCCGGCCCCCAAGTGTTTTTTTAAATGAAGAAACTGAAGATCAGAGTGAGGCTGTGTCCTGCTTATGATGTCCTCCATCCATCCATCCATCCATGCGTCCACCCACTGACAAATTCCTAAGTGAGGCAAAGCGCTATGAGGAGAATTGGATGGGACAGGAATAGACCCAAAGAACCCTGCAGACCAAGGGCTGAATTGCATTTAGGGTGATGGAAAACTGCGTTCGTGTCCAAGAATTCCCTCAGGATCAAAGGCAAAACTTCTCCTGTGGCCCATCGTGGATGCGAGGTGGCCAACAGCCATTGGCCTTCAGAGACAAGCAGCTCAACTTTCAAACTAAGAGACTACTTATCTTGGCTGGGTTGGCGGACCTGCTGCCAGCAAGCTTCCAAGTCAACAGAAGAGTGTCCTTGTCCCTGGGTCGGCTGGAAGCAGCCCCTGCTGTACAGGTTTCAGGCAGTTTCTCTTCTCAGGGGTGAGGTGACTCAGCAGAGGGTGCTGGGTGCTGCTCGTTCAGCCCTTGCGGCCAAAGAGAGCAGCTGGTTGGTTCTCCTTTCCCCTATGCGTTGAGGCGCCATTAGCCCCTTAGTAACTCGCAAAACTTTCCAGTGCAAAACCATACCCAGCACTCAGAGCGACAAGGCTGTCACCTGCCCCCTGCTTGGAAACCCCGTGGCTTCAGGATGGGTCTTCAGTAAAGACCCAAATCTGAGCGTATATGCCTGAGGCCCCTGGCTTTCCCACTTCCGACTGCGTCTGCCCCAGCCACGTGACTGTCCTTCTGCCTCCCTCACACCATGGGCTTCCTCCTTCCCAGAGTCTATACACATTTCTGTTCCTTCTGCTTAAAATGCCTTCCCTCCTCTCCGTGGCTGATCCCTGTCAAGGAGCCTTCCGGACCTCAACCTGAGGGTTACATGGTGAGAGTTACCCCTTCACCCATGTTCACAGGGCTCTGTGCTCTCCTCTCACAACACACGTGACAGTTTAGTTCTCAGCCCGCTGTGGGGATAACTAAACCTGACGCTTTCACTAGACTTTAGGTTTCATCCGAGCAAGGACTCTACCTGACACCCTCGTACCCAACACTGCACCTGTACACGCTAACAGTAGGGAGGTAGAAACCACTGTAAAGTGAATGAAGGAAGCAAGCCAGGCTGCAGTCATATAATGAAATACAATATTTCCAGAGATACTTGGAGTGAGGCTCTTGGCTGAGCCTACAGAGAGCAGTAAGGAATCAGGAAAGGTGTCTCTCATGAGAGCCAAGACACTCAGTGTCGCAGAGGAGCTATGTGAACTGCAAAGTCTGGCGTCAACCCTGAGCACTCTTGGGCCACCCAGCCTCTCGCCTGGATTAAGGACTGTAACACTACCTGCTTCATAGAACCATGGCGACCGCTTCTCTGCTTTGTGGCAAAGATCAAGTGTAATATCTGATATTATCAGTTTAATAGAACCACGACGATGATAACATGGAACCTATAAAACACACAGCTGAGAACCTAGTGTGATGGAGGTGTGATTGTTAGGCACAGCGAATGTTTAAATTATTACAGGCAAAGACAAATGGCCAGTAATCCCTGGTAATGGAACACACCCTTGAAGCACTGTTCTTACTACTTTCTGAAGTAGTTCTGGAAGTCCTCTTTCTTCAGTGCCTCTATGCTGTCATGGATGACCCAGTGTCCTGAATCATTTCAAAACGTTGACCTTTCTTGGTCATGTTGACTTTGGGAAAGAGCCAGAGTTTGTGCCGTGTCAGATCTGGTGAATGAGGTGGGTGGGGTGGAGGACACACTGTGATGTTTGTGTGAGCCTGGTTTTCCATGGGACAGTGCTCGGGGCGGGGCAGCATGCGAGGCATTTGCGATCACACTGATTAAAGGCACCCCCAAAAGAACACGTCTAGAAATGCTTCAGAAAGTGACAAGAATGATGGAATAAGTGTATTCAAAGTAAGACGCTGCGTTGTGAGGATTAATGGCAATTGTTTTGTACTGTAATAAACGTCTATTTAAACATTCGCCATAGTGTCGATCCCTTGTAGAAAGCTCTTTAATATTAGCTTTTAATATTCTCATTACGTTATACTTCTTGCTCTATCAATAGATAGTAGAGCTTTCAGCTTCCACAGAAATCAGGATTAGGTTTGTGGAGGTTGGTCTTTAGGGTCCTGCCTTCCAGTTGGGTCTGTCCACTAAAGAGAGCTGGGGGTGCTGTCTGCAATGGGCAGCCATTGTGTCCTAGGTCCGGAATGAGGTGAGGGCTTTGAAAAGAAATGCACCCCACTTCTGGGTGGCTCGGATTGTAGTTTGAAAGTCAGCAGACAGTTTTTATAAGGATCAGATGGTATAAATATATTCACCCAAGGGGACCACTATTCCACTCTTGTAGCATGCAGACAGCACCAGAGAAAATAGAATAGGGTAGCTGTGGCTGGGTTCCAATAAAACTTTATTTCGAAGAATACATTTCAGGGCTAGATTTGGTCTGTGGCTGTGATTTGTAGACCCCTGCTAGTTTCAGTCTGGAGGCTGAATAAAACATGCATTTACTGTAAATAGGAAATTTAGCGGGAGAAAGATACATACAGAGAGCAACTCTGCCCACCGACCTCGCTCTCCCCTCGACAGGATCATTACTGCCAGTGTCACGTTTCCAGCGTGCGGAAACTTTCAAGGCATAATCAACATGGGTTTACTTTGGCGAGTCCTACGCTGGACA
>PVIC010010766.1:0-42772 GCA_004025085.1 Thryonomys swinderianus
TGGGATCTTTCCCTGCCTTTGGAATCAAGGTGATGGTTGCTTCAAGGAATGATTTGGGGAGTACTGCTTCCCTTTCAATTTCATTAAAGAGATTAAGAAGTACTGGTATTAACTCTTCTTTAAAAGTTTTGTAGAATTCAGCAGTGAAGCCATCAGGACCAGGACTTTTCTTTGTTGGTAGGTTTTTTTTATTACATTTTCAATTTCCCAGATTGATATCGGATTGTTTATCATTTTTATATCCTCTTCATTCAGCTTTGGAAGTTCATATGAGTCTAGGAATCTATCCATTTCTTCTAGATTTTCCATCTTCTTGGAATATAGATTTTCAAAATATGTGTTTATGATCCTTTGGACTTCTTCTGGGTCTGTGCTGATTTCCCCATTTTCATTCCTTATAGCATGGATTTGAGCCTTTTCCTTCCTGTGTTTGATAAGGTTGGCTAAGGGTCTGTTGATCTTATTTATCCTTTCAAAGAACCAGCTCTTTGATTCATTGATTTTTTGTATTGTTCTCTTTGTCTCCACTGCGTTAATTTCTGCTCTGATCCTTATAATTTCCTCTCTAGTATGTGCTTTGGGTTTGCTTTGCTCCTCTTTTTCTAGTTGTCTGAGGTTCATCATTAGATTGTTTATTGCAGTTTGCTCTATTTTCGGAGTGTATACATTCACTGCTATGAATTTCCCTCGCAGAACTGCTTTCATTGTGTCCCATAGATTCCTGTATGTTGTGCTGGGGTTGTCGTTTAGTTGTAGGAACTGTTTAATTTCTTCTTTAATTTCTTTTGTGACCCATTGGTTGGTTAACAGAGAGTTGTTCAATTTCCATGTGTTTGTGAGGATATTGGAATTACTTCTGCTATTCAGCTCCAGTTTCAAGGCACTATGGTCTGATAATATGCAGGGGATAACTTTGATTTAAAGGGATTATTTTTTAAATGGCCTGAGATTCAAATCATCATCTTAGGAAAATTCAAAATAAAAAAGCATCTATTTTGTCCTTATTAATATATTCATGTAATGCAATTCTTATTAAAATGTCATACAATTGAGTTGAAATATGGTGCAAGGTTTCTACTATTCATAGCTTAAAAATTATGAAAACAGGGAACTTAAAATTTAATAAAGAATGAAAGAAAAAACAGTTGTAGGAGATATTAAATGCTTCCTACCAACTTACAAAAATTGTTTTTGAGACTTTTAGAGATTTAATAGAAAGTTGAGCAGCAGATATAATGTTACTATTAATATTTAAGAAGGCTATCTCAAATTAATGCTAGATTATCTCATATAATTTACATAGTCTCTATTATTATTATTATCAAACTCATGACCTTGCACTTACAAGGCAGGAAGTGGCTAAATCCCTTGCCTGATTGTCTCTATTCTTTATACGTTTAGTTTAGTTTCCTAATGGAAGACTCAAGGATATGTAAGTAAGACCAATCCCACAAAATATAAATAGAAAAATTTATGCCTTTCCATATATGTGTATAAAAATAGTTTTGATATGTATAAGGGCTTTTTTTAGCATAACAGAGGCAGAGAGCATAAAAGAGAGAATAAATTTGTTCTGACAAAAAAATTGCATAAACATCCAATATAGTCACAAACAAGTGAAAGTGGAGATAAGACTCCCATGGGCAATATTTATACATGTTAAAGAATAATCTATAAAGTCAGGAATCAAAATAATAGACTTATGCCGGGCATAGTGGCTCACGCCTGTAATCCCAGCACTCAGGAGGCAGAGGCAGGAGGATTGCTGAGTTCGAGGCTTGCCTGGGCTCCATAGTGAGCTCAGAGCCAGCCTGAACTACGAAGCGAGACCCTGTCTCAAAAAAACCCAAAAAACAAAAAACAAACAAAAACAAAACAAAACAAAAAAAAATAGACTTATAGCACAAAGGTTAAATCAAAAGAAGAAAGGTAAATAGATGATGAAATATTAACATATGTTCCACCTCAGTATATCAAAAAATTTGTTAGATGCATGATATACTATAGTTTGCCTTCTAAATAGTACTTTTAAATGATCTTGTAGGAGAATAACTGTATTTCATCTTAGGAACAGGAAGCAGAATAGGCATTCTCATTTTCTGAACAATAAGTATATCCTCAAATAATCAGATGGGAATTTTAATTAGTAGCTATGGCAGTGATTAATAATTTGGCCCTTGATCTGTTTTTATAGCATTTTAAAAATAAAAAAAAGAACTAAAATTCTATAGTTGTTGAGTGTTGCAGTAAAGCTATCCAACACCATGTAGATATCTTATGGGAAAACTTCAGCCAAGGTAACTGAATGTTGGAAAGATAAATGTTCTAAATGCAAATATCTTCACCAGTTAGTACCAAGTGAAAACATGAACAGACACTTGAAAAACATGAACTGAGGTTATCTTTGCATAGAAAAAAAATCTCCAAACCTGGAAGTGCCAAAATGTACTAAGTCATCTTTGAATTTTTGCTATGTTTTTTCTATATGCTCTGCCATCTAATGCCAGTGTTAATATTTATTTTATCTCCTGGCATTTCTTTTCTTCATTACTACTATGCTTTACAGACATTTTCAAAGAAAAAAAAGGGTTACTTGGACACAAGCACTGCTTTATCACAGTGGGTAATCTAACGACTTACAGGATTACTAAAGAGACTACTTTTAATAAGTGTGTGTTATACACGATGTAGAAGAGCCAGCCAAGGGAGTTGGTCATGTTCTGAGGAGGACAGAGCAGGACACTATAAGATTTATGATTCTAATCAGAATGGCATTATGCAAATTAAACCTTATTTATCATTTATTTCTGAAACGTTTCATTTAATAGTTTGAGATGGTTGACAGTGGCAACTGAAAATGTGAAAAGTAAAATCATGCATAAAGGAGGATACATTATTTTAGTTTGGAATAATTGTAGATGTAGGCATGTTGCAAAGATAGCAGAATTCTGTATACCCTTTACATGGTTTTCCTTAGTATTAACACATTATATAATAGTAGGTGCTGGCTAAACATAAAATAGTAATATATGCAAATTGATATTAACAAAACTGTGAAGCCTATTTAGGTTTCAACAAGTTTTCAATGAATATTCTTATTCTATCCCAGGATCAAAGTCAGGGGTACTACATTGTATTTAATGTATCAGTTTTTTGTTTTTTTTTTTGAGACAGGGTCTCGCTTTGTAGTTTAGGCTGGCCCTGAGCTCACTATGTAGCCCAGGGAAGCCTCGAACTCAGCAATCCTCCTGCCTCTGCCTCCTGAGTGCTGGGATTACAGGCATGAGCCATCACGCTGGGTTATTGTGTATTAGTTTTTTTTAAGAAGAAATCCTTCTAAAACTCCCTGAAAAGCAAGAGCAACACACGAAATCTGCTATAGCATTTGAATAAGAAATGAGCCTTTTTCTGGGCTTTCTAGCAGGTAATAAGACAAGGTAAGGCCCATTGATCATGTTACTATTTGTCCTTGTCTGTTACTCTGTTAGTCCTGTGCCTTGGGGGCTGGTGACAAAAGGGTGGGGCCGTGAAGTGGGGTGTGATACCTACACCGATATTGCAAGGAGCCCATAGGAAAATGTTTGTCTGCCTGTGTAATATCGGTCAAGTACAGGCCTTTGCTTCTGGTCAAAACAATGTCAAATCTGCATGTTTATCTAATTCTGATCAGAAAGTCTGATTGGCTGCTCTTCGTGACTTATAAATATTTCAGAAATGGCTTACAATATACCGTTTGGTAACCTTTTGGCTTCTGTAGAGGAAAACAAAAAAAAACATTTTGTTCGTAAGATATTTTACGGCTATCTATGAGATAAAGAGGTATGTGTATATTTCATCAAGATTTTTCTAAGGCTTTTATTTTATTTTACTTTCTGTAAAAGGCTTTTACACTGAGCTGCATCTCTAGCTCTTTTCTGAGAAAGTCTTGCTAAATTACCTGGGCCAGGCTTGATCCTGTATTCCTTCTGCCGCAGCCTCCTAGGGCTGGTTGTATGTGGTACCACTCCCGGGTAACAGGAATTAAGTTGTGAGTATTGTGCAGCACTGTAAGAGTGAGCAAAGCTCTAAGGTAGTCCAGGTTTTCAGGACAGAGAACTGTTTTTTATCAGCATTTATGGTAACAAAGGTACGAGCTCTGTTTATTAGAGTTTGTATGGAGATATTAAGTGACTTCCTTGATACCCACTCAACATTTGACCTTTTGCACATGAAGGTTTAGGTAGACTTAAGAAATCGAGATTTCACTGGAGAAATCTAGAAATTCCACATCATTGCCTTAGAGAGTGCTTTCTACCAAGGTTCTTCACATGAGAGGAGGCCCTAGTAAACTATAATTATGGAGTTAGACTATGAAACAGAGCATCAGATATGTTATTGGGCTTTCTGGTGTCTGAAACACATGGTTGGCTGAACTTTTTAACAAGCCTGCTACATGAGATATGCCTGAAGGCTATGTTGTTTAAATTGAAAAATAAATTACAATAAAAGACACATTGCTGTTGCCCCTCCTAAATAATGCGGAAAGAAAAAATTTGATGGTTAAAAAAAAAAGGAGACAAAGCTTGGGCATACAGGGGCTGGAGGGGTGGTAGCGTGGGTAGGGGAAGGGGAAAAATGAGAATTAAATTGTGTGATATACTGGTACAAATTCTCAATGTGGAGTGTAATTGAGACGTGTATACATAATGTACCAATAAAAATTTAAAAAATATGGTCTTTCATTCTTAAAAATAAATTGAGTTCATTGGTACATTGTAGGAATATATTATGATCATGTTCCTCATTGGCAATTTGTATGTGTACATAATATATCTTGATTCTTATTTTTCCCATTGTCCTGCCCTCTCTTCTACTCCCCAAACCCCCATATACATAAGCTTTCTTTCCATTTTTTTCCTTATTACTATCAAATTATTTTCTTTCCCTCTTAGATTTTCCCTGCCCCTACTCATTTCCCTTCCTCCTGTATCACAAAGTTGTGATAAAATTATGGCAAATGTGATGGCCGAGTGCCATCAACAGAAAGGTGGTCTCTTGGAGACTTGAGAGTAGGTCTTGCTTTTGTCTTCATCTGGCACAGTTCTGGGGCAGATCTCTTCATGTCTTCAGATGTACGGTTGTGGCTGCTTCAGTGCCCTAAAAAATTCATCTTTTATTATCATTTTAACTTTGGAGATGAGCCAGAAGCTGCACGATACTAAGCCCAGTGGAAAAGAGGGAGGAAGACCTCCTCTCGTGTGTCTGGGAGATGCTTTTCTTTAGGACAGCACCTGGCATCAGCATTCGCCATTATTTTATCACAACTTCTACAAACACTGAGGAGAGACTTCTAGAAATGCTTCAGGAAGTGTCAAGAACAGTGAGATAAGTGGGTTCAAAAGAGGTGGAGCATTTCGAGGAGGAATATAATAATAATATATATTTTACTGTAACACATTTTTTAATTTAAATATCCATCATGTATTTTGGTCACCCTACATTAATTTCCCTGACTACCTACCTTTTGTGATTGTACCTAAACTATTTTATATCTAGGCAATATGTAGGAAAAAACAGACTCCAAAATTTCTGCCTGGACAACTGCTCCTGAGGCAAAATTATACTTGCAAAAGCCACTGGCAGGCCTCATTCTGAACAGGCCCTGAAAGCCCAGGAGGAAAGAGGAAAGAGCCTCAGGAGGAATGAGGAGCTGGATTCTGGTCCGACTCTGTCCCTTACTTCCTTTGAGGCTTCTTTATGCTTCCTGAGCTTCCATTTCTTTGCTGAAAAGATGACAATTCTAATTTCCTCCCTGCAGAATTGCAAGAACTATAAAAAGGAATAATCAGGAAATATTTGACACTTAAATGTCATTTCAAAAATGGATGCTTTAATCATTCTCTGTTGGTTTTGCTTTCCACTAAATCCAACCGTGTCGGTTGCAAAGATACAATTCTTATGTAACCCTTTGGTTTTGAATGCAGTGAAGAGAAATCCTAGTAATTTTCAATAGAGACCACTTAATTGAAAGATTTTTATGTCAACTTAAAGATATGCCCTTTAGGGCTGTTGGGGAGTTGGGGAGAGAGGACCCTACCATTTACACTGCTGTCCAACTCAGTCATCAGCATCAGCCACCCAGCAGATGTGAGCTGCTGACAGCTCTGCTTCTAGTTTCATGTGATCGGTTCTCCAAAGAAGCCGGAACTCAACGAATCCCAAATGATTTCTAGCTCTTTGCGGACAAATGTCATTTTCCTTAAAGCCAGTCATCACGGCTCTTCCCCTGATGTGTATCCCACATTTTCCCTGCCAAACGATTTCTGCAATAATGGCTATGAAACCCAAAAATGTTTCCTTTCAAAATATTGCAAGCTACTTTAACCAAAAGCAGATGAGATGTAAAAACGTTACAGCTCAACACACACTAAGCATAATGTGATGTAGTTATCAAGCTCAGAAAGAATGGAAAAATGAGAAAAAGAACTTGCTTAACCATTTTATTTTAAGTAAGAGAATGATTTGGGCTGCAAATGCTCCTTTTTATGACATGAATGCACTAGTGCTTAATATTTTAAGCATCTAAGCATTTGATGATCTACTTATAAAAATGTGAATTCTTAGATTTTATTGACAAAAAATTTGGAATCAGTGATGCTGGACTAAAGACCCTCAAATATGGTTCTCAAACAAGCATGTAAGTTTACCTTCAGGGAGATATATACCTTCAGATTTCTGCCTGAAGGTAACCTTGTATGCTATTATATATTATATAATATATATATTATATAATATATATGTTATAAAATAACTGGACTGTGGAATTTGTTGCTGTGTAGGTCTTTGAGAAATTAATTTCTAATTATTCTCAAAATTATTGGTCTGCAAATTCAAAAGTGATATCAGCCTTCCACAATTCCTATATTTTTAGCAGTTCAGAATACACAGAACCCAGTAGGAAGCCAGCATAATTTTAAAATGTATCAATAATTGTATTAGCCACTTTTCTCATTGCTGAGACAAAATATCGAATACACTTAAGGGAGGAAAGGTTTATTTAGCTTTCAGTTTCTGGAAGTTTCGATACATAGTTGGCTATTGCCAAGGCAGGAGGTGTGGTAGAAGAGCACCGCAGAGGAGAAATGGTCCTTGGTAAAGCGGGACAGGTGGAAGCAACAACAAATACAAAGCAAGGTACTCTTTATGTGCCTTACATTGTATCCAGGCTACCTGCCCTTGGGGTGAGCAGCACTTACACACCCTTAATCCTACACATTAATACTAGCATAGTACCTTCGGTCAGTCTCAGTACCATATATTCTAGATCCAGCCACCTCTGAAAGCCTCTCTTATGACCACATGGGGCTTTGGGGAGACATCTAGACACACGCTGTAACAATGATAAATACCCTACTTAGCCTGTATAGAGATGTTTCAGTTATTAAAATAATATTACATGTGTGACTATCAGGATACCTGAGAGCTGGGTGAAGGAGTCCAGGAGACACTTGAGTCAGCCTTCAGAAGTACAACTGACAGAAGACAATGGCCTCTCCAGTGTTGAGCTGGGAGGTAATGTCACCTAAAACTTCACACTAGGGATGTTCCACAGACCAGTATGCATCCTTGAACTGTTTGTTCAGGATGGTGACAATTTCAGTACAGAGATTAAGAGTAGGTTTGGGGAAACTTGCATTACAGTTTAAAAAATAATTTTTCTTATTGGATCTAATAATATGTGAAAAGTTTGGGCTTACTATTTTGTATGGGTTTTCTTTCAATTTCATCAAGTCTTTCATTGTGACTGCATTTTACAAGGTCTGTAACAGGTGGGATATCTTCCCTGAAACTGTTCTTTCTCTACCCCAGAGTGAGAAATCCTGGCCCAGATTACTGCACTGGTAGCTCATCTTTATTTTCAAATTTCCTTAAGATGGTTATTTATAAGTGCTCTAAAACTTACCATTCCCCTTGCTTCCCTATTGAGCACCATAGCCATTATCAAGCCTTTTTTTTGTAGTTTTACTGGACCATACAGATAAGGGGAACTATTTGTTATACATCCTTTTTTTTTTTTTTTTTTTTTTTTTTTTTTTTTTTTTTTTTTTTTTTTTTTTTTTTTTTTTAGACAGGGTCTTGCTTTGTAGTTCAGGCTGGCTCTGAGCTCACTATATAGCCCAGGCAAGCCTCGAACTCAGCAATCCTCCTGTCTCTGCCTCCCAGGTGCTGGGATGACAGGTGTGAGCCACCACGCCTGGCACTGTGGTATGTGGTATGTGGTATTGATTGTTGGTGGGTGTGACTCACCATGCCCAGCATTGTATGTGGTTACCAGGATTGAACTCAGGACCTTGCGCTTGTGAGGTAGGCGCCGGAACCACTGAGGTAAATCTCCAGCCCTGTTTTACATCTTTTTAAAATCTACTTTGTCCCAGAATGGATTTAAGGAAGCTGGCCCAGGGGTTCAGATGGCCGAGAGGGAGTAAGGCTGCCTCAATTTAAGGAATGTTTCTCTTTCCACAGAAAAATGCCAATGGCATGTGCTTGGGGTTTTTTTCTGCCTCAAAACTTTAGTTTTTGTGTTAATGAAATGCAAGGCTACTTTTCAGGTGGAACACAGAAAAAAAATTATTCTGATATTTCAGCATGAACCTTATAAATAATTTACTGGTTGGCTTATTTCATGTAGAGTTTCTAACTCCCAGAACTTAAATTTGGGGAAAAAGAACTTCACCCATCAAGGCAGGTGACTAAGTGCACCTGCATTATGCATCTGGCTGCCTTTCCTTGTGGAAGGTGGTAGGAGACTGAGCCCCAGGCCAATATTCTGAGCTCGTTGTACACTTCCTAGCATCTTATGATGCCCAGATAGCCTTACATCTAGTTCTCCGGTAGACCCTTCACACATGCTGCCATTACTATGACTTCCTCTGGCCCTGAATGTTTCCTATTGTCATGGAAAAATCACCACACACTTACTACATTAAATGGAAGATATTTATTCTCCCATAGTTCCTAAGACCTAGGCTCTTCCTAAGAGCCTAGGAAGAATCTCACTGGTGTTAATAAGGCTGGTTCTCTTTCAAGGCTCCAGGGAGTGAACAGCCTTCTGGTCTCCCCATGCCTTGCCTTCTATATTCTTTCTTTTTCTTATATTCCCTTTTCTTTGATTCTTTCTCTCTCTCTCCATCTTGTCTAGTTTCTGGTGGCTGCAGTCCTTTGTTGCTTCACAGCTACATCATTCTAATTTCTGTTTCTGCTGACATACTGAATTCTCCTCTTTCCATCACCCTCCTGCTCCTACCTCCCTCTCTTTTAAGAAAACTTGTGATTACATTCGTAGTTCATTTGGGCAGTCCAGGTTAATCTTCTCATCTCGGTATCATTTAATTTAATAAGATTTGCAAATTCCTTTTTGCCATATAATGAAACATATCCATAGGTTCTAGGAATAAGGCTGTGAGCTAATAGTGAGTTATTAATCAGTAATATTACAAGTCTCAGGAAAAGAGGCTTTAATCCCCTTTCATAATCTCAACACAGCCCAGAGATATGAGTGTGCATGTATTTGTGTGGAGGGTGGTTGTTGGCTGAAAGTTTAATACTAAAACAAAAATAGTTAAAGCCATAAAGTTTGTGGAGAGTTTTGAGCACTGACTTTTTAAACTTCTGTCCATCAATGTCTAACGTATCTGTCTCATTTTCTCTATTAAGCACATCTCATGTGGGTGACTGCATGCAAAATGGTTATTTTGGAAAGTGATCATGAGATCTAGTGCTCCACGTGACTAAGAGAAGTAAGACTGGGCAGAGAAAGGAGTTGAGGCCCCATCATTTCTGTGGGGACATCTGGAGATGGGTGACTCTTCGGCGATTCTCCCACAAAGCAAAGGGGCTTGTGGTTGTGAGTCTAGGCTGGTACTTCTGGGTAGTGTGTCCCTGGAGTGGGGCTCATCCTGGTTGGGGAAGTTCTTTCCCAGTGATGAACATTTCCAAGAAGATAATCTACTGATGGACTCTGGCCACCAAACAATCTCAGCAGCTGGGATAGTGAGTGGGCTCAATCCTAATGGAGGCTCTGACCTTTGTCAAGCTGGCACCGGCTGGTGTAGACTGGCTGGGAGTCCAGGCTTTCAGGGTCTGGGACTTGCAGGAGAGAGCTACAGGTGATTCTTGTGCAAGCAGTCAAAGGCATTGTGGGAGATTTTCATTCAGAGCTGAGTGAAACAAGACAAAGAGCAAAGAGGAGATGCTCATGTTGCTGATCCAGCAGGTTCCTAATTTCACACTTTCTTGTACTGATGGTGACAATTCTGTCATCACGGCAAAAAATGCTGGGGGCTAGAGTGCATTCTGGGAATTAGGTTAGAGCTGGTTCTTCCAAGCCTCTTAAGATTTTGTAAGCCACTTACTAGCTGGTAAGACATTATCTTTATTGAAGTTAGCCAGAAGCTAACTTTTTGGCAACTGTGCACTAATAACAGTGATCTGACTGTCTTGTTTCCTAAATGAGAAAGCTCAGTGGTCCAAGGTGCATAACATCACACATTGTATGTGGCAGAGCCCAGATTTTGGTTTCAAGTGCTATGTTCTTCCCTTCTGCGTAGAACTGTGAAATGGACATTAGTATTCCACCATTCAAAAGGACCATAAGGACTCAAAATCCTTAGCAGAGATTTTCAGAAAACTTCAACCAGTTTAAAGACGTTTTCATGGGGTCAAAATCTATTTTTGATTTTCTTGAAATCACACAATATCTAACTACACCAAAGTAGCAAGTTTTACTTCTTGTTTTCTTTCTACCATTGTTTCTTCTTTTTTCTTATTACATATAATGGCCTCTTCCAAATCTAAAGCTCTCACATAGCAGCTTCTGTTTTCCCTCAGAAATGTGGCATCAACAGAATGTTGTATCCTTCCACCAAAGATTCTGACACTTAGAGGATGACCTTCAAACGAAGGTAGTTTATCCTAAAGCAGGAACTAGAAGCAGAACAAATTTAGGAATAATTAAAGAGAGGTGTTTGAATAATTTCTGGGGACTGGCACTTCCCCTAGCACAGCATTTTGCATCATTTTGCTCAGGAAATATTTTTGAATGGGTGCTTTTCTAATTTGTCTGCTAATGGCTGTGTGGGCAAAGGCAGAAGACTTGGATTCGAAACAAAGAGCAGTATTAGGGTTAAAATTATTTCTTCCAGGGACAGCTCCCAGGGTAATATTCTCGAGCATAAATTTAGCTTGGCTGATCTTTTGTGAAGGAAGTAGAGGAGTCTTTATTTATTTTGAAATGCAATAGCCAAGGATTCGGCCTTTGATTTCTTTCCAGATATGGTTGGAAGTCCTGGAAAGGTCTTCTGGGTGTCTTGATCTTGTTGCCCTAATGCGATCTTCTTGGTGTCTCTCGTGGGTAGCACTATTCCGCCTTTGATCTTTCTCCCTGTTTCTGCATGAGTGTTTGTGTGTGTGTGTGTGTTGACATTTATAGTTGTAGATTTGTTTGCTTTCTTCTATTTGCCCAACTGGTTCATTTACCAGCTGAGGGTTAACACCCAAAAGCTCTGACTTTGGTGGCAATGCCACCCACCCCATTCTTAAAGCGAACACATGTGTGCATTATATAAATATTTGGTGCTCCTCTTGCTGGGGAATTTATACCAAAGTTGTGTGTTTTTTCAGACACATTAAATAAAATACCTCCATTAGTAGCTTAACAATGGGCTGAACCTAGAGGTAATCGTATATAGGTTTTATCTGCTACAAGATGGACAAGAAAACCAATATTGAACCCCAGCTATTCTAAGCACTGTGGCTCAGAAAATACACAAATGTCCTTTTCTCTTAACATTGTTTTTTGAGGCAGGGCTATTACCCCAAGGTGTAAAGGAACTCCAGGTCAGAGACCTACATTCACTTGACCTCTCAAAATGCTGCTTCCCTGTCAGTGGCCTCAGTCAGCCCAACCCAACATACTGGAGGTCAGTGATAGAGGTGTGGCAGATGGGGATGGAGAGAAGGGGTTGGCCTTTACTCTGTTCCTGAATGTTCATGTTTCACAGGAGACAATGAACTGGGAAGAGAAGCTGTGGATTCTCGTCCTGACATTGTCACTAAGTCATTGCATAAAGTTAGGCAAACACCTCAATCTAAAGAACCTCTTTCTTCTCTGGAGGAGAAGTGATTTGAGCCGGATTATTGTTGATTTCTCCCTTCCCACCTTCTTATTGGGTGCCAGTGAGGAATGATTCATAAAGTATGTTCCGTGTGACCTCTGTCTAAAAGACATGCAAACTTTTACCAATGAGAAGAACAATGGTGTCGCTGAGTGGGAAAGCAGGATGCTCATCTCTATCTTTGATGCCCTAGAACAAAGCCTGAAGCACTGTGAGAACGTAGGTGGTCTGTGAGGGAGGTTCACTATGGAATTGGGGCCAATGAGGCACAGGTAGTTTGAAGCCCATTATGAAGCACACTGGATGCAGTTTAAGTATTTGGACTCCACCCTGGAGGTAGAAAACTAATGCAAGTCAATCTATGGAAGTCATGGTCCAAGTTCTACTTAAGAATCAATGTTCTAAGAGCAATATGAAGGGTGGATTGGAAGAAGGAGAAGCAAAGCAGGTAGGTGTTGCATGTTAACATTCCAGCCAAAAGATGATAAAGTCTGCTATGATTTGTAGATAAATTGTCCTTGGGTGTTCATGTGTTAGAGGTAGGGTTCCCACCAGGGTAGCACTGAGAGGTCATGGAGCCTTTAAGAGGTGAGGAGTAATGGAAGGTGGATAAGTCATCAGGGGAGTAACCTTGGAGAAGAGTAGTGGTGGTTTGGTGAATTAAGCTAGTTCCCATGAGAGTAAGTTATCATAACATATCAAAACTGAGCTCTTCCTGGTCTCTGGCTTTTTTTCCTTACCATGTGATCTCTACTATTCCTGAGAATGTTCAAGCTTTCTTACTGTAGTGCCATACGCCATACAGCCCTTATGATAGCCAAGCCAATATGGGCACCATAGCTCTGAAATTCCCCAACTGTGAACTAAAGAAAAATTTTCATACTCTACTCAACCTGAGATGTTTTGCTATAGCAATAGAAAATAGGCTAATTCAAGATTTCAAGTTAAGGTTTTAGTAGAAGAAACAGAAATTAGGAATGATTCTCCAAAGAGATATCTATAGGATAATACTTCATTATAGTCTGAATTTCATTAATTTTAAATGTACAGTGAAACATTTTTTCAACTTTTTTTTTTTTTTTTTGCTTTTTTTGAGACAGGGTCTCGCTTTGTAGTTCAGGCTGGCCCTGAGCTCACTATGGTGCCCAGGCAAGCCTCCGCAAACTCAGCAATCCTCCTGTCCCTGCCTCCCGAGTGCTGGGATTACAGGCATGAGCCACCACATCCGGCATTATTTTTCAACATTTTTGAAACTGAGACTGACCCTACCCTCCATTTATTTTTATTCAAATAGGAGAGTAGGTTTTATATTCAGAATGCATAATTACCATGGCGAACCCATCAGTCTACATACCGTCAACAAAATGAAAAAAAGTAAATACCCTTTTTCCATTTTCCTTGGAGAAATCCTGTAAATTCTGCTAGACCAGCTAAGACGAAAATCTCATTTTCTTTGTTAAGTAGAGCAAAGCAAAGTCAGAGCATACGTTTGGTTCTCACAGCACAGAGAGCATCAAGGTGTTTGCTGTTTGCGTGCTGTGCAAGTCCCTTGTGCTTTGCAGTTATTGAATTCTAGATGAAGCTAATTCTTTTCCCCAATGAGAAAGTAAAATAGCCTGACTGTTGCTGAAGACAGTCAGCACCAGACAACAACATATCGAACCAAAGCTCTAGTTTTGAGCTCTGCATTTGGGTACTGGACTGTGTGATGTGAAGCGAGGCAGCCAGCTCTCTAACCTGCTCGATTCTTCCTTAGTGTAGTAATCACAATGAGAGTCTCATGACACGTTTGCAAGGCCCAGTCAGAAAATACATTTCTATAGATAATGCAGGAGAATTTTCTTTGTTAATCCACCATCTTGTTCAAGTACTTCCCAGGCTTCCAATTCCTGTACCAAGCATAGATATGAATTGTTGGCCGTGTCTGATGCCCTGGTGATAGGTTCAGAGCCAGTGTACAGTCTGGTATCTCAGACCTCCAGAGAGGGATCTTGTCTAACCTGTTTTGTGATTTGGCTCAGAAAGCCCATTTTGGTGGCGGATGTGGTATGATGAATGTTCTAGAGGGGAGAGTGCTTTGCCAGGATGCTTTGCCAATTGAAAGCAAAGTGAAAATTTAGAATTACAGAGATTTAATTTCCTGCTGAATAATTCTCCACAAGCTGTGTAAACTTCTCTTCACTGAACAAATACTCGGAATAAAATACCTTAGATGCTCTTTTCCTTTTTCATAAGAAAATGTTCATATTATTTGCATGTACAGCCAAGGAACAGAGAAGATCTGAGCTGAGTTTTATAAGACATTAAAAATCCTTCTGTGCCCTTGACCCATGGAGTATGGGGGTCTGAAAGAGCCACCTCACAGGTGGTTTCATTTTGTAACTCTTCAGTGATTTAACCATTGATGGGAGGCTTTAATATAATCCTGGGCACCCATGATGGGTTGGCCCTGAGATAACATGAATGGCACAGTAGACAATGTTCCCAGAAGACAGTTTAGAAGGGAGAAGAGTTAACCAACCAAGGTCCACAAGACAAATGCAGAAGTGAAGTCTATTGTACATGTTATGGCCTATGATGCCTCAAGAAATCGACTTCAACTAAGACATTTCAACTGGGACTTAGAATCTGAGGAGGAGATGACCAGCTGCTGACAGCATGGTGAAAGCTCAGGCAGTGGGGGTGTCGTGTGTGAAGAAGCCCCTGACAGGGAAATAACTGGAGGCCCTGAGAAGCTGAAATGAGGTCAGTGTGCTGGGTGTAGGGAGCAGGCACAAGATGCAGGAACGTTTGCAGATCACTAAGCTTTCATGGCCAAACATGACAGGAATCCATTCAAGAGGTTAATCCTGAAAATAACCCGAAGAGATGAGATTTGCAGAGCTCACTCTGCCTCGAGTGGAAACTCCCTGATGAGCAAAGCATCCAGGCAAGGATGCTAATGAAGAAACTCTGAGATCTTTCTAGCAAATGATAATGCTGAGGAGGACTCCTGTGAAGACTGATGTGCTGGAGAACAGTGAGCAATTTTGAGGTACATTTTGAACTCAGGAGCTGCATGAGTTGGTGCTGAAATGCCTGTGAGAAGATAGGCAAAGAGAATGAAGCCAAATCTCTGAGTTCCTGCCAGGTTGTGTTGTGTGTATCGTGGAGTCAGTTACTACCTCAGTCACTCAGAGGGAGGGAAGTTTCAGGAAGTGCTTAAAAGCTCAGTTTTAGCATAAAGTTGGATCTCATATTGAGAAGTCTGGAACATTCCGCACAATTCAAAGGTGAGGATGTAAAGTAGGTGTTAATTAGACTATTTATAGTTCTTTATAAACGTGATAATTGTACATATTTCTGGGATATAGTGACATATATATATATATATATATATATATATATATATATATATATATATTTAGTGCTTCCATCTCCTTACCAAGCTCCTGTCTTCTAGGTCTTCACAGAATGTGTATTACTGTGAACTGGTCATGCTGGTTCTACGATTGCATCTGCGTTTTTTTTTTGAGACAGGGTCTCACTTTGTAACTCAGGCTGGCCCTGAGCTCACTATGTAGCCCAGGCAAATTTGGAATCCAGCAATCCTCCTGCCTCTGCCTCCCAAAAGTGCTGGGATCACAGGCATGAGCCACCACGCCCAGCACTGTGGTATGTGGTACTGATTGCTGGTGGGTGTGTCACCACACCCAGTATTGTGTGTGGTTACTGGGATCAAACCAGGGATCTTGTGCTTGGTAGGCAGGCGCCAGAACCACTGAGCTAAATTTGTCTCGGATCTGCAGTTTTTAGCATCCATGTGGCAGAGAAGTTGTGTGGTATTTGTCTCTTGGAGTCTGGATGGCTTTGAAAGCCATGGAATGGTGAGATGTCAGGGGAGCCTCACTTCAAGAAGATTTGGTAGCTGCTACATCTGAACTAATGTGTTAGTACAGATGGAAATGGTCAGGGGGAAGTTCAGGGCAGGGTGAAGATAGTTAGACTGGTCATTCATGAAAGCCATAGGAGCCAGCGGATGGGTTTTGCTTTATTAAAAAAAACAACCATTTAAAATAAATACATAGATAGATAGATAGATAGATAGATAGATAGATAGATAGATAGATAGATAGATAGGTAGATTGCAACCATTTTGCTCATGAAATGGATAATAAAATTTTGGCTAAATATATACCATATAACAGGCACTGTGGGTGGCATTTCTAAACTTTTTTCCCCAATTTAGAAGCGTTTTACAAAGTGTTATGATTTATATCTGGATGTCTCCCCAAAACCTCTCATCCTCATTGGTGTGGGCTTGGTGAGATGATTAGATCATGGGGGTGTGATACTCGCCAGTAGAACTGTGGTGTTGGAAGATGAAGTCTGGTCAGAGAGGTGGGTTACTGGGGTCGCAGACTGAAAAAGTATATCTCTTTCTCCCTCTCTTGGTCCCTGTGTTTGCTGCCATGGCATAGGCCAACCTCCACTGCCAGGCCCCTCTGCCATGCTGCCCTGGCTTTGAGCCAGCTGAGTATGGGCTGAAACTCCTGAAAACCCTGAGGCAAAATGAACCTCTCTTCTCTAAATTGTGAAAGTAACTAATTAAGAGGTTTCCATTGTTCTAAGTTATATATGCACATGTGTTTAGGAACTGAGTGTTTGTACAAAGATTATTAGGCAAACAATTTTTCCCTTCTATTTCTTTCCATCTCCTGGCCCTAAGTGACTCATTTCTATATTTTAGATTCTTTTATTGGTGTTTATATATATATATGTTTTGATATCATGTTTTATAGTATTTATTAATTCAGGATATTTTGTTGTGAAATAGGTACATTTTATGTATACATCATGATCACACTCAACATTGAGAATTTGTACTAGTAAATGACACAACTCAATTCTCATTTTTTTTCCCCAATCCCCTACCCAGTCTATACCTTCATTCTTTTAACTTTAAGTGGAGTGTTTTGGCTTTTCTCTTTGAAAAGGTGAGAATTTTGTCCTTTTTCAAGTCACTTCTGCCAACATAAAGTCGATTAGAACAGAGAGTGAAAGGAAGAATATACATCACAAACCCTCTGGGGGTCTTGGGGTGCAAGGTATGTCCTCTCACTGGGGGCATCTCACCTGGGCAGGAGTGCTCTAGAGAAAGCATAGCACAGTGGCCACAGCACTCCACTCCACAGAGGTGTCGATATCCACTTTAAAGGGTTCCTGCTACTCCAGGGAAGAACAGAGGGCATCGTTATTCAAACATGTTTTTCTTAAAGAAGAAACTGAAGTTAACAAAACTTGAGTGATTAAGTCAAGATGAAGGGCAGTTTTTGTCTCAGTAATGAGAGAAATAATCAGCAGGCCCGTGTCAGATATAAAAGGACTCAGGGATAGTGTTCATATTTCTAATAATCTATAAATAGAAATTACACATGTAAATATTCTTCTTCATAGGCAATATTTGCCCACATATAGAACACTGTCCATATTATTTTTTCTACATACAACACATTCTCTTTGTATATGTAATTGATAGCATAAATTAATACAAAGACAGAAAAGTAAAATTATTTAGTTGGGAAAATCAAACTAAAAAGTTTTCCTCTACCATTTTAAAGTTGTATTATGTTTTAATAACAAATAAAAAAGTTGTGGGATTTGGGCGGCATAGTGATGAACTTTGGGATGTTTGGAGTTAATTTCACAAATGCCATAGATTGTTGTTTTGTTTCCTACCAGAAACGAAACAAGAGGGCACGAGGGTGGTGTACAAGAGGACGGGGAATATCATCTTCTCCAATTTGTAACACACCTTCCAACCCCTGTTATTGTAATTGATTTATAGCCAGGGGATCATGATTACCCACAGTCTGACTGGAAGCTCACAGACAGACTTAGCATCGCCCCTCCCCGAGCAGCGCACACCTCGAGGGCTATGTTACGCACTCACCGCAACGGAGCCGTGACAATGCCAGCCGAGAACAAGAAGGGCTGTCCCTGAGAGAGATCTGTCACTAACCATGACAGCGGCCAAGGCGGAAATCTTAACATGCATTTTCTCCATAGTTGGGAAGGCACTCAGTATTCTAGAAGCTTCTGAATAAATGATTCCTCAAACTCCATGCAGGAGAGCAGACATGCTAATGAAGAAAAGATACCTGGGAGCTGGAAGCCGCTGCTTTATTCCACAGCAAAGATCAAACATTCAAGTGGCGTCTCTGGGTTATATAGGATAATTTACGCTCTGAATAATTCAAGTAAATGGCTATTTCTACTTTTTACCTCATGATGTGCTTGTTTCTTACTGATGGATGCATCACTTACTTTACAGTGGAATGAAATCTCCCCTCTAGCTGTATTCCATCCTCTCCCACCTGAAAACTTAATTTGGGAAAGAAGTTGTTTGCACAGTGTCTATAGGGAAATGATAGATGACAACACAGAGCGATCGAGATACTTTATCTCATTCATCTCTCTTGCTTTAGAAAGGAGTGTTCATCCTTGAATTACAAGCCTCCTGTCCTCTTGATCCATACTTTATCCCTCCATGTAAAGATGTAAAATGTGGATCCCCTGCCTCTTCACATCAGAGTTTTTCAGTAGCCATGTCAGGAACCATGCTGATAGACTTTCCAGGGTGGGCCCACTGCGCCTCGTTCCTGGTGAGGACCGTGGCTTTGCAGCCTCTCTGCAACTCACCCCATCAGCCTGCAGGGAGAGGAGGTGGGAGAGGGGATACAGTGTCAACAGGCACCGAGAACTATGCCAAGTGGGGCCAGCGATCAGAGCCAGGTGGCTTTGGAGGCCAGCAGCCACCACGTCCTGCTTTAGCTCTTCATGTCACTGGATGCGGGGCCGTAGCTGGACTGTTGCTGGGTGGGACGTAGGGCTGTCTGCTTGTTTCCACACCTGAATAGTCCATGGATTCTTTCCCTCAGGAAAATCTGGAGCCATAGGAGTAGGTGGCGGGGGCAGCTCATCTGCCCTATGGAAGCCGCTGAATGTTCAGTAACACAACTTTCATCCACAGAGGGAGGGTCTTCCTCCTGGCCCTCGCCTCCTGAGAATAAGCCTTTCACTCTTCATTGCGGGCTTCACAAGCGGGGCTGAAGTCAAATGGCTACAGAGAATTAAAATGTTCTCAGCAGTTTCTCTCTCAACAACTTCTTCCAGTCTGCCATTTGTCCGGCCAGGGCTATTTTCGGGGTGACACGTTTGTGCTGTGTTTGGGTTGCACCTCCAGACTGGCTCGCCTCCCTGGCAGTCCGCCCCTTCTTCCTTCTTTGCTCTTCCAGCAGAAACAGAGCCTTCACCTCTGTGACTTGTCGGGACACATGCCCGGCCACACACCTACAGTGTGTCCCGCTCTGCCTAGGAAAAGCAAGCCTGGGTGCCCGCACGTGCTCCTGGGTCTTTGTTGCCCATTGTTGCAGACTGTGGACTTGGTTTCCACATTAAAACATTTTTTTAAAGTGATTCACTTTGAAAGACTAATCGTCCATCAGAGCAAACATCCACGTTCGGGCTGCAGTGAGGTCTGAGCAGCATAACAGTAACCCTCCCCCGGAGGGGACTTGCGGGCCTTTCCCTTAACGCAGCTTTTCTCCCTCCACCCCGGGGACGCACCCTGCTCCCCGAAGACTGGACCACAAGCCACTCAACGTGGATTTGACAATGGTCGTGGTGCTGTGGGTTGTGGCTTATTTCACGCCTTTTATGACTCCACGATGAACTATTTATTTGCAGTCTTAAAGTCAGTCAAGAACGGGAGGAGATCTGAGCAGGGAGGACCTGAGTCTTGCCAGCAGGACCACTTTCTCAAGAAAACTGGGGGGCCTGAACGACCGCTATGTACGTGGTTCACACTTGGAGCTTCCTACTGGGAGCGTTGGGTCTTGTGCTCCTCCTCAGAGTACCCAAGGGATTTTGAAGGAGAAATTAATAAAATACTGTTGATATTATTCCAGACTGCTGATTTTTGAGTCACCTACCACTTAGATTTTAACTTAAAAAAAATCATTTGTATTCATCATTTTTGATCTTGTTAAAAACATCTCTTGATTTAAAAATTAACGTATTTTATTTTTTCCCTGTTATTTAATTTTGTATTCACACCTATTAATTGTATGTATTAATGAGGTTCAGTAGGATATGTTAAAACTTTTGGAAAATGCAGTAAAACGTTCCAAAAATAAAAATAGCTTGCTGCCTAAATTTAAAATTAATCATTGTTAACATTTTGATAGTGTACTTGTGGTATATATTTACTATTTTAATACATTTATATACATAAAGATATTTAGCGATACATATATATGTAACAAATCTACATATGTGTATTTATATGTGTTTATATATAAATATTTGCCTTGCATGAACATGTTCATTTTTATTTTTATTTTTTGAGACAGGGTCTCGCTTTGTAGTTCAGGCTGGCACTGAGGTCACTATGTAGCCCAGGCAAGCCTGGAACTCAGCAATCCTCCTGTCTCTGCCTCCCGAGTGCTGGGATTACAGGCGTGAGCCACCACGCCCGGCACTGTGGTATGTGGTATTGATTGCTGGTGGGTGTGAGTCACCACGCCCAGCATTGTTATATGTGGTTACCAGGATTGAACTCAGGACCTTGCACTTGTGAGGCAGGTACCGGAACCACTGAGCTAAATCTCCGGCCCCATATTCATATTTTTGAAATGTGCAATTTAAATACATTTTATTTAGGAGTATATGTTAATCCTTAAACTATATTTCATGGTAAAGAAACATTCTATTTTATTACATAATCAATATTGGCTTGTCACAAAATTTTAGGTTGTAATTATTATAATCATTTGTTGGCTATACTTGAAGATCCTTGCCCATTTATGACTCTTAAAAAGGTTTAATTCATTTTCTAAATTACCCATTGTTGTCACTGACACCTAAACCAGGAGATTATCAGAGTGCTTGTTTCTCATAGCCCTGCTAACACTTGATGCAGTCACAGAATTGACAGTATATAGGCGCCATATTTGCATTTCCGGATTAGTACTTAGTTTGAATCATTTGATTCTTCTTGCTTATCTATCTCCATGGCAACACCGTATCCTCTTCTATTATTCTGTTGGGACTTTTTTTCTTACTATTTGTTTTCTCAGACAAATGCCTTTTTAAATTTCAGTTTGGGTGCTTCATGCATGGTTTTAGCCCAGCTATTTACCGGAGTATGCCACATAGTCAGTTGCTTCTTTGATTTCACCAGGCATCTGATGAGCCTTCTAGTTCCATACAGCAGTATTTCACATGAACAAAGTCCATTCTATGATAGTTCAGATTGTGACTTGGGCTCCATCCATTCTCTGAGATCGTCATTATTTTCAGACTCTACATTTGTGAATTTGACTACTCAAACATTTAAATGTAAAATGACCTCCACCATTTTCTCTCATGGTCTGAGGCTTTTGGTCTCTCAGCATTCTATGAGAGTTTTGCAAATTTGACTCCGCATGACTATTTTTTTTTTTTCTGCAGTTTTCAGTCTCCCCACAGTGAGGGTTATCAGCCTTCTGTTTTATTGTTGTTGTTTGGGGCCTTCATGTATCTGTATATTTCTTAATATTAAAGAATCAGAAGTCATATCAGAGCACAGTAGAGAAACACCAGTTTGAACTGAGAATCTGCTGATTACTGTGGTTTTGCTTTCAGTTGATGTGACGAGACCCAGTATACCAAAGATATGGTCAGGCACCAAGATTTTTTTTTTTTTGAGACAAGGTCTCGCTTTGTAGTTCAGGCTGGCACTGAGCTCACTATGTAGCCCAGGCGAGCCTGGCACTCAGCGATCCTCCTGTCTCTGCCTCCCGAGTGCTGGGATGACAGGCGTGAGCCACCAGGCCCGGCACTGTAGTATGTGGTATTGATTGCTGGTGGGCGTGAGTCTCCACGCCCAGCATTGTATGTGGTTACCGGGATCGAAC
The DNA here is from genome assembly GCA_004025085.1 of Thryonomys swinderianus. Lineage (NCBI taxonomy): Eukaryota > Metazoa > Chordata > Mammalia > Rodentia > Thryonomyidae > Thryonomys > Thryonomys swinderianus. Next base: position 22,091 of record PVIC010010766.1, read on the forward strand.
TCAGGACCTTGCGCTTGCGAGGCAGGTGCTGCAACCACTGAGCTAACCCTCCGGCCCCACGAAGATATTTTCTTTATTCATCTTCTACACTAGTAAACAGGAATCCAGCATACTTCAGTTGGATAAAAAAGGATAACTTTCTTGTAAAATAAATTTTATTTATCCATCTTCTGTTATGCCCAGTCTTAGAAAATGAAAACCAACTACTCCTCTTAATAGCTCTCAGTACTCATGACAGCATGTCTACCCTGTGAGTGTAGAGTGAGGTAGGGGAGGGGCAGCAGGGGAGGGAGGCAGGAGATGCTTTCACCAAAAGGAGATCACCCTTACTGGTGAACAAGAAACATTTAAAATGTATTATTTAACATGGTGAGTGTGAAGCTCAAATAGTGTAGGCAGCCAGTGCTGAACAGTAGTCAAAAGCTGGGCTTCGGATGACACTAAAAGTAATACAGTATTGAACCTGGCTCTGCTACTTTTATAATAGTAAGAATAGGATGTACATCATAAAGCTATTATGAACATTGCATGAATTAATCCACCTAACGCACCTAAATGAGCTCTTGGTACATTTACAATATATAAGTGATACTATGGCCATTGTTCAAGAAAAAAAAGAGAGAGACTATAGCTTGGAGAGATCAAGTAGTTCACTGAAGGTTGAGCAGCAAATAAATGGGGACAGTGAGATGGCGCCAGTTTGCCTTCTGACTCCTTATTTTCTGCAAGCCGTTTAATATTCCTGAGATAATACATGTTAAAAACCTATATTTGTATTACAGCTGTGTGTGTTGCAGGAGCCTATGATGAACATGTCCTTCCGAATAGTCATTTGTTTCTTAACTTGATGAAAGGAATAAGTAAGCATGTATTTAAAAGAATTCCTGGCATGTTAATTTTAATACCTGCCCTGATATGGTCTTCTACAATTTCTCCCCTCACCAATATGCCTGTTACCCGGGGACCCTGCCTTGTTGCATGGACCTGTGCTGCTTCTGGAATTTCCTTGACCTCTTCAACTGGAGGGTTGCACCACGGAGTTTGCTCTTCCATGTTCCTGTGCTGGTTGGTATTAGCAGTTGTGAGAATCCAATTTGTAATCGGCTGTGCTCTAAACAAGGTAGCATTCTGTTACACTTTATGGCCTTGTAAAACACATTTAATTGTCAAGAAGTTAAAAAATGGTTGCCAGAGTCTCATGGCTTCCTCCATGGCTGAGGCGGCCTTCTCTGTGGCCTTCTGACTCCAAGGGGAGAGGGAGAGGAGGACACAGGTATAGGACAGTCAAAAGACGGGTCAACAGGTCAGTAAATGTGACACTTCAGAGAAGGTGCTTAATCTCTGGGTTGTGAAAATTGGTTATTTCAAAAGTAACATCATGATGTTCATAATGTAGAATAGTTGCAAAGATTTCACAGGAGAATATATGTCAAGCAGCCGTCTCTTCACTTAGTGTTAAATGTAATTTTGATGTCACCTCCCATTCTCTGCCTTCCAGTCACAAATGTGTACAGAACATGTTCTTAAGATATCATACTTCTGAGAAGGCCTAAGATGAAATCATCCTTTTCAAAAGGATTAAAGACTTATAAGATCCAGAGAAAAATGAAAAGAACATGTCAGCATGTTGAATGACTGTTGGACAAAAGAATGAGGTTAAGATATATTCCGTGAAGGTGATAATTTCTGATCCTGATTTCCTAATCTAAGGAAGCCCCACCCACTCAGCAAGCTTTGTTGTAAAGGAGAATGCACATGGATGGACTATCATGTGTCGCAGACTGACACAACTTTGTAATTACAGAGAAGCTAACACATCAATAACCAATAAATAATCTAGTCAGATGAACTTTTAGTATCATGTAAACACTTCACCTTTGAAAAGTATTCTTAAGCTTATTTTGAAACAGGGGTGTGATGAAAAATGGGAACAAACATCCTTCAAAATAGTACCCTTAAAGCAGGGCTGCAGGAAAGAATCACCATGAAAAACTCACAGAACATATTCGTGTGTGGCCCCAGGGCCTGTGTGTCCTTGTCTGAGAGGTGCAGGTGGTACCTCTTCCCTGCATTGTATCATAGAGTGACTTTGTTCATGTAATTCACCAACTGTTGATTCCAGAGGAGTCTAGCCTCTGTGTATGTCTATGACCTTAGTCCATGATTTCATTGTTTGTTCTGATTTTTAAAGAGAATACTATCCCTGTTCTTTTTTCTTCATTCCTATTTGATAGTCACTTTTCATCTTGTTTTTCTGTTCTTTTTAATGGATGAAGCAAATCTTCTATTTCTTACATCTGTTTCTTTACTTCTTTCTGCCAAAGGCCTTGGGACCAGAGCAACCCAGCCACTTTGGGATGCACTAAGGACTTGATCCTCCATGCTGGGGTTGCTGCTGCTCTTGGCTGTACTCACCTCAGGGCAGGAACATTATTCTGAGCTCCAGTGCATGTGCCTTTCCTCAGCACAGCATGTGTGTGGTAGCTGCTTTTATGTGTCATCTTCACTGGGCCAGATATTTGTTCAAACATCACTCTGGCTTGGTATATAATGGGACTTTAGATTGAGATGAACACTCAGAATGGGACATTATTCTCCCAAATGTGAGTATCACTTCATCTACTCACTGCAAGAATAGAACCAAAAGACAGAGTAAATGGGAACTCCTCCAGCCTTATGGCTTAAACTGGGACATAGGTTGTTTCTTGCTTTAGGCTCATTGAAGATGGGCTCTTCCTGGTTCTCAGCCTTTTCTTTTTCTTTTTCTTTTTTCTTCAGAACTGGGGATTGAACTCAGGGCCTTGTACTTGCCAGGCAGGTAGTGGCACCACTGAGCTACATCCCTAACCCCTTAGGCTTTGTTCTTAGACTAGCATCACACATATGCTCTCCTGGGGCTCCAGCTGGATAATTGCAGATCTTGAAACTTCTCATTTACCATAATCACACAAGCTGATTCCTTTTAAATCTGTCTGTATGCACATGCATACACACACACACACACACACACACACACCTTATTGCTTCTGTGTCTCCAGAGAACCTTATTACTACCCATTATACATAGCCCCTCTATTAGTTACTGAATTGGGTGAGTCGGGACCCTACACAATACATATACTTTAACACAAGTTATTATAATAAATAATTCACTATTCCACAACTTAGGCTTAGAACCTTGACTATATGTTATGGCAGTTCTTTCACTACACTGGTAAGAATTAACCTCCTTGATGTCACAAAATGATTTGCATTTCTACACCAAATCATATCACTGAGGATTTTTGTGGGCATTTTTATAGCAATAGAGTCTTTTTTATCAAAAGCGGAGTAAGATGTTTAGAAATGAAAATTAACTTGTCTCTCAAAACACTTTTGCCATTTTTATGAATTCCAAATGTAAGTAAGAGTGAGTTTGCTTTGTCATCATTCATTTCAATTTGTTTGCTGTCAGCTCTTCCAGTGCGCTGGTGTGTATGGGTCTTGGTGAAAATAGTTTAATTCCCAGTAGAAAGAATGTTCAATTGTTTTAATTTTCCTCATCGCAGCTGGTAAAGCAGCTCTTTCATCCTTGCAGTGGATCAGCTTTTGTTGCACTTGAAATCTTTCAGAATGAAATTCAGTCAGTTCATGAGGAAGGTGTTGACTTTGGAGCAGTGGCACTGATTAAATGTGCGGGGTCATGTAGGGAGAAAGGCTGGGCACTCCATGAGGGCTCCTGCCGTGGGGCTGTTGATCTCTTCAGAGAAAAGCTGACCAAAGGGTGGGACTTGTACCAAATACTCACTTCATTATTTTACAAGCTTGAATTCTAGTTGGTTAAATTCTTTTCTTTTCTTTTCTTTTTTTGAGACAGGGTCTTGCTTTGTAGTTCAGGCTGGCCCTGAGCTCACCTTGTAGCTCAGGCAAGCCTCGAACTCAGCAATCCTCCTGCCTCTGCCTCCTGAGTGCTGGGATTACAGGCTTAAGCGACCAAACCAGGCATTTGTGGTATGTGGTACTGATTGCCAGTGGGTATGAGTCACCACACCCAGTATAGTGGTATGTGGTTACCAGGGATGGAACCAGGGACCTTGCACTTGCTAGGCAGGCGCTGGAACCACTGAGCTAAATCTCTGGCCCAAGTTGGTTAAATTCTGTCATGACAAATCCACATCTTTCTCTGCATTTTCTCCCCCAAGATTGGCAGTGTAATTTTAAGCAATGAAGGTATATATGTCCATTTTCTATGGCTATAAATGAAGGGCACAGACTGGGACATTTATAAAGAAGAGAAGTTTATTTTGGCTTGTGGTTCTGGAGCTCCCTGAAAAAGAGTCTATTTCATTTGTGGTAAGGGTCTTCCTGCTGGTAAGGAAGTGATAGAGAAATCAAACTTCACCTGTTTGTTCCTGGCCATCAAAGTTCATTTCTTTTTCATTTCTGAAATACTTTTATTGCATCACAGTAGCTCTAGAGTCTTAATTTGTTCCAACATAATCTCAGAAGTTCAGAGGCTCATCTGAATCAAATATGGGTAAGACCTACATCATACCTGAAGCAAATGTCTTCCAACTGTGAGCCTGTGAGAACAGGTAAATTATTTACTTCTGCAGTATGTGCAGCAGAGATCCTCACCACTGAAGAGAGAAACTGGCCGAAAGAGAAGAGTAAGAGGCCCCGAGAAATTCCAAACCCAACAAGGAAAACTACATTAAATCTCTCGGACCTAAAATAAACATGCCGGGCTCCACGGATCGCTGCTGTGGCACACAAAGGGCGGAGTGGGTTCCCAAGGCCTTGGGCACTCCCAGGCCTGTGAATTTCCTGGGTTCCACCCACACTTCAGTTCTTCCAGTTTGTAGTGTGTGTCAGCAGCTCTCCTCTGCGGCCCGGTAGGTCAGGTTCTCAGCAGCAGTCCCCTCCTCTCGCTCCACCAGGCATTTCTCTGGTAAGGAATCTCTGCGGCAGCGTAGGCTTGGCATTCGGCCTGACACTGGCCTGGTAGGGGCTCTGTGCGTGGTTCTGCCTGTGTGCTAACTCTCTGCATGGGCCCCCCGGTTGGCCGAGACATCTTGGAAATCCAAGCGGAGGCTTCTGTGCCACCCATCCCTGGCACCCTGCGCACCTGCAGATCTAGTGGCACATAGATCCTGGTCCCATAGTTGTGAGTGGAGCTGGAGCACCCAAGGGTGCTGGAATGTGGGGGGCAGAGCTGCAGGGTGTAGACTACTGCTCAGGGCTGGGGGGCTGGGAAGATATCGGATGATTCAGGGTGGCATCTTCAGCGCCAAAGAGATTGCTTGATTTCTGCATACGCTCTGCAGAAGAGAGATTATAATGTTCCCTTTAGTTTATTATTGTTTACCTTGAATTAGTATAACTTCATTTCATTTATAATGTAAGAGTCTCACATTAATATATTTCTGTTTATAACCTTCTCATGTTTTATACAGTTTTTTTACTGATATATGTTATAAACCCCATAATATATTATGATTTTTTGTTTCAAATACTCAATTAACTTCTTAAAACTTTAAGGTATAAAAAGCTAGCCTTTTATGTTTTCTTACATACTGAGGATTTCTCTTGTCCTTTTTCCCTCCCTCTGGATTTAAATTCTATCTGATATTATTTTATATTTGCCTGAAGAACTTCTTTAAGCATTTTTTTTTGGGGGGGGAATGTGGAGTTGTAGAAGACAAATGCCCCAAGTTTTTTTTTATCTGAAAATGACTTTATATTGCCTTCACTTTTGAAGCATTTTCCCTTTGTATGAGGCATTTTAAATTGACAGTGCTATCCCTTTAGCACTTTGAAAGTGTCGTTTATTTTGTTTTCTGGTCTCTGTAGTTCCTGAGGAGAACTTGGCTTTCATTGCTCTTTTCACTTCTGAGTGTCTAATGAGGATCCCTCCCCTCAGATTCTTTGAAGATTTTTCCTTTTGTTTAGCAGTTTGTCTGAAATGTACTTAGGTACAGTTTTCTTATATTTTCCTTCACTTATTTTTTTATCCCTGTGTTTAAACTTGTAAATTTTCTGTTTTTTTTTTCAAGTTGACTGGTTTTCTTTTCTGTGTGAATAGTCTGCTGTAAGAACCATAACATAAATAGCTTATCTCAATTGTTTGTGTTCTTTAGTTTTAGGATGTCTGCTTGGTTTTTACTTAGAGTTTTTTTTAATTAATTCATTTTATTGGTACATTTTGTATACACATCATGATCACAATTAACACAGAATTTTTACCAGTATACAACATGAGTTAATTCTCATTTTTTCCTATTTCCCTGCCTATTCTACAACTCCCCACCCCATATATATACATAAGCTTTGTTTCCTTTTTCTATTGTTACATTTTTCCCACATTATTTAACCCTAGTCCCTTTACCTTTTTTTTTTTTGCTTTTTGGAGACAGGGTCTCGCTTTGTAGTTCAGGCTGGCCCTGAGCTCACTATGGTGCCCAGGCAAGCCGCCGCGAACTCAGCAATCCTCCTGTCTCTGCCTCCCGAGTGCTGGGATTACAGGCGTGAGCCACCACGCCCAGCATTATATGTGGTAACCGGGGATCGAAGTCAGGTCCTTGCGCTTGCGAGGCAGGCGCCGGAACCACTGAGCTAACCCTCCGGCCCAGTCCCTTTACCTTTTGAGCATTTTCTATTTCACAATATCACACACTCTAGAACTCATTTATATCTTCAGTTTCTCATACCAAAGATATGACATTTATAAATTGTGGCCTATTATTTCACTTATGAGTATGTTCTCAAGATATGAGGACATACTTATAGTTTTAATAAATGAAATGCAATTTCAATATATGAAGTTCCACCTTATTCATGAAATTTCCCATCTTTTACCCATTAAACCTATTTTTCCATGTAGAGTCTGTAACATATCTATTATTATTACTTTAAAGTCCTTGTTTATTAACTCAGTCTGGAATATAAATATATTTTTGTTCTTATTAACTAATTTTTCTCTTTGGGTTAAATTGAAAACTATTTTTTCTTTTTATGAACACTGTACTATATATGCTATAAAGACTTTGGGGCATGTTGTCCTCCATAGGCTACTGAGCCATGTTCTAAGCTAGAGGAGTAAAGAGGAATCTGAAGAAACTTCTGAATATATATACATATATATGTATATATGTATATATATGTATGTATATATTTTTGAATATAAATGTATATTTATAATAAACATATACACATATAAGTTTGTGAATATAAACATACAAACAAGTTGAAAGAGAAACTAGAGAGGAGAGATATTGGAAAATTTGGAAAAAGGAAAAAAACTTTGGATGAGTATCTCCTTTTAGCACATTGAAAAAGCTGAAACATAGGGAATTTTTGAGAAATACAAACAGAAACAGGTTCACTTGAGCCATAGAACCTGGGAAAGCCTGCAGGTTCTCCGAACAGGAGGAAGCTAGGGAATGTGAATGTAGGAGGGTTGGAAGTCCCTATCATGATTAGTAAAACTCCAACAGTGCCCCCCTTCACGATCCCACTCAACGACAGGCCCCACCCACAACCTTAAAAGACAGGTTATTCTATTAAGGCCTTGGAATTTCCCTTTTGGGTCAGAAGAAGATAAAGGAAAAAGGAAGGGGACTCAGAAAAAATGCATGTTGGTGGCGAATATTCTGGCCTTCTTTTGATTCTCTTCAGCTGGTATGTTGACAGCCAGCCTTCTATCTCTTTTGGCGGGAACTGGAAGGTTCTTTTGTGGAGGAGCTTGCTTAAAAGACATGCCAACAGATACTAACATTTGGAGTGCACTAATGAAATGGTCGGACTTGACCAGATTTATGGGAACAGTATAAGACTTAAATCCACTTATCTCAGGAACTAACAGGTGATAGAAAACAAAACTAAATAGAGGGTTTGAATTATATAAGAAACAAGTTGGATGCATTAACTTTTGTACCTAACAAAATGACAATACACAAAACATACTATTAATAATGTCATAGACTGGTACAAATTTCTCAATGTTGAATGTGATTGTGAGCTGTATATAAAATGTGTTAATAAATAATTCAATTAAAAAATTTTTGACTATTCTGGCCCTAAAGGGGGACAAACATACATATCCATAAAGCAGCACCTTTATAGACAACACTTTCTAGCTCCAAAGTAACACATAAATTATTTATGAAATTATCTTTTGTTTGCCAGCAACAAAACTTAATATGACTCCTTTAAACAACAAAGAAGTTTATTGGAAGAAGAACAGGGGCCTACAGAACTGACTGTAGGCTGTAGAGCAAGCCAGAGAGCAGGATGGTGAGGCCAGGTGTCAGGAAAAATGGCCAAGATGTAATTCAGGTGTCACCTTTTGTATTGTGCTTAGATACCAGCTGCCCTAATCTCTGGACTCCCAGTATAATTGTCCTACTCCTGTTCATGTTTCTTTAACTGTCCTACATTTTAACACATCTCCTCCAGTAATCACAACATTCAATTGGTTAAGTCCAAGTCAAATGGCCATTTGCTAAATGTCCTGAAATGAGGAAAGGATGGTGAGACCCTTCGATTAAAACCACACAGCCGAGTCTCAGCTTCAAATTAAATGATGGCTAACTGCTAGGCAACCCCAAATAATAACCACCCACTATTGGGAACAACATCAATTTCCAGAGGAAATTAAAAATAAACACCTTGTATCATACAAATTAATATTTTAAAAGTATATATAAGATAACATATAGAAGAAATCCTAGTTAGGTAATAATCTGTTTGGTAAGGAAAGGATATATTATTAAACCTGACCACATAGGGCATCTAAAATGAACAGACACTTCTCAGAGGCAGAAGTCAAAGCAGCCAAGAAGCATATGAAGAAATGTTCAACATCATTGGTCACTTGAGAGATGCAGATGAAAACAACACTGAGTTTTCATCTCACTCCACAAAGAATGGCTGCTATTGTAAAATCAACCAACAGTAAATACTGGTGAGGCTGTGGGGAGAAGGGAATACTTCTCCACTGTTGGTGGGATTGTAGACTTGTGCAACCATTGTGGAGATCTGCATGGAGATTCCTCAAAAAACTAGGACTAGAGGTCCCATTAGACCCTGCTGTTCCCCTACTAGGAATATATTCAAAGGAATTTAAAGAATCACATTGGAAAGACATATGTACATGCTCGTTCATAGCAGCTCAGTTCATGATAGCCCAATCTTGGAAACAACCCAAATGCCCATCAACTGGAGATTGGATAAAGAAGATGTGTTTTTTTAAAAAAATAAAATGGAGTATTATTCTGCTATAAAGAATGACAACTCACCAGAGCCCCCTGCCTTCATAGGCAGACCTTATCTCCCCATGGTGTATTCAGCTAGGAACTCACTAGTAAGTTAACCCACTAATGAAAATGAAAATGATCATTCATATGATCGAATCAGCTTCCAAAAGCCCTGTCTCTGAACACATGAGCTTTCTGAGTAGTATTTTAGATTAAATTGCAACAGGAAACATGTCATTTTTTCTATTTGAATTGTTGAAGTAATACAATTTGTATTCTTGTACTCAGTTCCTTTTCTCTCTTTTCCACCACCACTATGTTGTGGTGGCCTGTTTACCTCTGCTGTGCCCATCTGCCATGTTTCGATCTTGTAGGCAGCTGACCAGGGACTGAAGTCTCTGAAACTGTCCCTCCTCTTCCAAGTTGTGTATGTCAGGTATTTTGTACCAGTGGTGGAAAAGCTGACTGTTGCACTTCCTGACTCATTTTGTGTAGCTACAGAACCTTTATAAAAATAACTAGGCATGGGTAACATAAAGAAAGCTGTGGATCAGTTTCTTCTGTGTCCATTAATGCCAAAATTATGAGTATGGTATTTCCAAATTAAATACAGTAGTGGAATAATAAAAGAACCACATTCCAAGCATAGTTTATCCCAGGATTGCAAGAATAGTTCAACAATTGGAATCTATTACTTTAAATTAACATATTAATTGAAAAACAAACATATTATAATATTTTCTCAGGAGGTGCCACAAGGGTATTGTTGGTATTAAAAATTAATTTCTGGTTTTTAAAAAGCCTCCTCAAGCTAAAAATAGAAAATAGCTTCCTCAGGCTAATAAAACCCTGTATCAGAAAATTACAGCTCACAGCCTATAATTATAGAAATTCTAGACATATCCCCTAGAAACTCAGCGAGGGTGACACTGTCACCTTCTTATTATCCTTTGCTATTTCTTCCTTGCTAACAAAATATCAGTGTCCTTTCTGGAAGCTCTAGTACCTGGTGAAATACCTGCTTTATGAGCCTCTCTGTCTGTCAGAAGTGGTCATTGGAACAGCTGATGGTCACTTAGGTGTACACGAGGTCTCCTGTCCATCCCAAGAGAGCTTCATTCCTATCTTTTTTAAAAATTGAATTTTTTATTGGTATATTTTATATACATCTCACAATCACACATAACATTGGGGAATTTGTACCAGTATATGACACAAGTTAATTCTCATTTTTACCCACATCCCTACCCACCCACACCTCCCCACCCCCTATATACATACTCTTTTATTTTCTTTCAGAATCATACTTATTCCCTCCCCTCATTACATTCCCACACCAAATTTCCATTGGAAATTTCCCATTCTACAAAAACTGTCATACTTTCTAGAGCTCATTTACATCTACAGGTGCTCATATCAAAGAAAAGATCTGGTATTTGCATATCTGTGATTTATCTTGATAAAAAGGGGACAACAAATAATTTTGACCTGTTAGTCATCTTTTTGTTTGTCTGTAGCACCATTTCGTAACCAAAAAGAGAGGAGCCTGAGAAAAACCCTTACATGCTAAGGGTGGGGCAGAGAAGGACAGAAAGAGCTGGACCCACTTCTGGTACTTTCCTCCTGTGGTTGTATCATAACTAGTAACCTCTGGGCTCCTAATTATGAAAAATTGGAAGGAACATAGGTGTCAGTGAGTATTTTCATACAGGACCATACTTGTAATGGAAAGAGTCAAAAATAAAACAAGAATGTCCAGTATAATCAATGTCATTTAGTGGAACCTGAAAGTCAAAATGATAAGATAGGAATAACTAAATGCCATAGGCAATAAAACAAGTTTTCAAGAGCTGGAGATTTAGCTCAGTGGTTCTGGCACCTGTCTGGTAAGCACAGGTCCCTGGTTCAATCCCTGGTAACCACATACAACAATACTGGGCATGGTAACTCACGTCCACCAGCAATCAGTACCATATACCACAATGCTATGCATGATGGCTCAAGCCTGTAATCCCAGCACTCTGGAGGCAGAGGCAGGAGGATTGCTGAGTTTGAGGCTTGCCTGGGCTACATAGTGAGCTCAGGTCCACTCTCAACTGTAAAGCAAGACCCTGTTTTAAAAACAAACAGGTTTTCAACATGACTAAAACAATGTATCTCTCTTGAAAATTGAAGGAACCCAAATAAAAGTCTTCCAGAGGAGAAGAGAATAATACAGTGACTGGTTAGAGTGTCCGTATTTGATGCTCAATAGCTTTCCTAGTCTTTATTTACAGTCAGTAAGTATAAGGGAAAAAATGGTCCCATTCACATTAGCAACAGAACTAAAATATTTAACCAGAGGTGTATATGACTATATAATCATAGTAGTAAAACTGCATGATGGACAGAATGAACACAGATAGATCTTGTTCTGGGATAGAATGTTTCAATATTATGAAGAGGCCAATCACTGCAAAGTCATTTTAAAAATGTAATAGAATACTAAGGTAACACTCTCAAGAATATTCTTTTATTAATTTTGCCTTGTAGATTGTAAGATGCCACAAAAGATAAGATGGACAAAGTGGCCAAGAATAATGGAAAACAAGAAATATTAATCAGTATGCCCTGCCATAATCAACAAACCATAAAACTGTAATAATGAAAGCAACATGCTACTGTGACTATAATAAATCCACCAGATCAACACACTGAAAAGAGTTAAGAGACAGATGCTTATTTATGATAAAAATATGTGCAGGTACATGTCTGTATGCTCAGCTCTTTGTCTAGAGCAAAGGACAACACAACGCTTTGTATACATATAAAAAGATTACTGAAAGAAGCATCATTCAGGTGGACTGCAATGATTATGGAAGTGTAAATAACGTGGTCAGTGTGCGATGTCTTGGCAAGAGCATTATATTAACATCTGAGAGAAAGACCAGACCTCCAAGACCTTCATGTTTGAAATATGATGGTGTTAATCCCTCTCTGATGACTTGAGGTTGTCAGATTCGCTGGAATTGAAAGACACCAAGAACCTTGAATGAGAAGCAGGTAGCTGGGAAGTATCCTGTAGATTGGCAAACAGATCTTCACAGTCAACACTCACTGGACAAAGCAGCGGGAGCTTCTTTATGGATCACTCCTCTGGGTCTGCAAACTGCAGAATCCCTGCCACTTTAGCAAAGTGCTGTGACTCATGGATGAGGACAGTTCACAAGGATGTGTCCTAATGGATCTGCAGTCTCTCTCTCTCTCTCTCTTTTTTAGATAGGGTCTCACTTTATAGTTCAGGCTGGCCCTGTGCTCACTATGTAGGCCAGGCAAGTTTCAAACTCAGCAGTCCTCCTGCCTCTGCCTCCCAAGTGCTGGGATTATAGGCGTGAGCTGCCATTCCTGGCAGGATCTGCAGTTTTGAGGACAAGGTGGCCACTACTATAGACGGAGACATTTTGACAAGCAAGGCCACAATACTGGGATGTGAAAGTGACCATCACACTGTGCAGAGAGAAAGACTATGTAAGAGAAATGCTGATGCTGGTGATTACACTCGATGTTATGGTGTGGTCCTTCTGCCTGATCTTTGGGATTAGTTTGAGGAAAGACACCCCTGCCCCTCGACATACCTCATATCCTGTTATGATGTAACGCTCATGAAGAAGCCTTGGTAAGATATGAGATTTTGCACTGAAAGGACATTTGAGGTTTGAGGATTGGTCTACTGGGCAGCTTCCCTGCTTCAGGGACAAAGAACCCAACATCTATAATTGAAAGGTGCAAAGGTTAAATTTGTTTCATGGTTTCTGAGGTTTAAGGCCATGGTCAACTAGCTCCAAACAGGAGCAATATGGTGGAAGGTCATTGAGCAACAAAGTTTCTTAGTTAATGGAAACTTAAACACTGAAGGGAACAGCACCAGAGAGGAAAGGCCAGGGCCCAGTCAGAGTCTCCAAGATTGTGCCTTTGTAACTCACCTAGACAAATACATAAGAGCACTTTCCTAACCCCATGGGCAGCCCCCAAGCCAATCAAGTTGACAGTCTAATTTAACTGTCACAGTGTGGAAACAAATATATCAAATATATTTCCTTAAATTATGTATATACAGTATAGCAATTGATACAGTCTGTTTTATTATTAAAATTACAATGTTAACTTCATATAAATAGACATTTTATATGGCAACGTACATATGTAGAATGTATTCTTCTAATGTATTTTCCAGAAAAATTTATTTCTTGTTCATTACTTTTGAGTATAGATTTTTTTTTTTTTGCTTTTTTTTGAGACAGGGTCTTGCTTTGTAGTTCAGGCTGGCCCTGAGCTCATTATGTAGCCCAGGCAAGCCTCAAACTCAGCAGTCCTCCTGCCTCTGCCTCCCAAGTGCTGGGATTACAGGCATGAGCCACCACGCCTGGCTCTGTGGTATGTGGTATGTGGTATGTGGTATTGATGGCTGGTGGGCATGAGTCACCATGCCCAGCATTGTATGTGGTTACTGGGATTGAACTCAGGGCCTTGCACTTGTGAGGCAGGCGCTGGAACCACTGAGCTAAATCTCTGGACCTTTTTCTCAGGTTTTGCTCTGATAAAAAGGCAGTAGAGAGTCTTCTTGCAAACATATCCTTGTATCAACATGCACTTTCTTTCTGTAGGATGAATTACTAGAAATCAAATAAATCAAAGTGTTTAAAAATTTTGAAGCTACTGCCAAATTTCTTTCCAAAGTTTTGTCTCAGTGAGTAGTCACCAAAATAATGTTTGAGTGGGTTTGTTTTCCTATTGGCAAACTGGATATTCTCATACATTTGTATATTTGATATTCTGATATTTGGGAAATTGCATTTCTTTACCACTTTGTTTTAAATTTCTTAAAACATGGCAAGATGAGGATCTTCCCATATTTGTTGGCCATTTGCATTTCTTTACACATGGGTGGTCAGCAGAGATTTTTGAGCATATATTTTATTGAGCTAGTATTAATATATTTTCTAATTTCTTTTAAATTTTATTTTCTTGATGTATTTCTTCCCGATTTCACTTTTAACCTTTCTATATCATTTGTCTCATATGATTTCTTTAGAAATAATAATTATCATCAACATAATCTTTGGAGACAGGGTCTCACTTTGCAGTTCAGACTGGCCCCAAGCTCGCTCTGTAGCCCAGGCAAGCCTCAAACTCAGCAATTCTCCTGCCTCTGCCTCCCAAGTGCTGGGATTACAGGGGTGAGCCACCATATCTGGCAGTAATTATTTTTAACCTAGAAAATGCTCCTGTTTAAATAAATTATATTTATTTTAACTTGTGATCTGTTTATTTTTGAACACATTATTTTTGTTTACTTATACATATTGTCTATTTAAATTTAATTACTTTAAATAATTTTTTGTGTATTTCTTTCTTGTCCCTAAATGATTTAAACTGTATCTCATGTATATTTTAATAATAATTATACTTAATTATTTAACAGACAGACATGTTTGAATTACCCACCAAAATGAAGTTATAATATTGTTCTCCCTTTTTGAAAAACATAAGATCTTTTCCTGTTTAATTTCACTCTATTGCTAGCCTCACCCTTTTTCAGTATATCACTCATGTTTTGCTCAAATCATTTAAATTGGTACTATTATTGTAGTTGTATTTTATATTTCCTATTGTACTTGAATATTTCTCCTAATAATAGCAGATAATTTCACAGATATCAATAATTGCCTAGATTTACTCAAGTTTCTTTGGCTGTGATCTACCACTAATTCTGCTATATTTTGTCTTTTTCACATATCACTCAAAGTACAATTTTGTTTATTTTAGATACTTTGACAAGGACTTTTCCCATAAATGTATATATGTGACATTCATTTGAGTTTTTATATACTTGAGACAGTCTTTACTATTCCTACACATGGCAAACATAGTAAACTTCACTGATTGGAGCTTTTCAGTATCGCAATCATTGACAGAAATCTTCATGAGTGAGTTCAAATTCTAGTCATCCCGTGAATGGAGAGAGTTGGGAACACCCTAGACAGGGGGCCTGGCCGTGGGAGGAACTTGGGAAGGTGAATTGTCAGTAGATTTATCTTTGAATATCAAGGGTGAAGAAAGGGGCTACATTGAAAGGAAGAATATAGCAAAGGAGGATCAAATGGAGTGGTGTTTGTGAGAAGGAGTAGAAAAACTTCAATTGTAATATTTTTTGACATTAGTTGACAGTTGGAGATATGGGTAAATGTGGGAAGGTCGTCTAATAGGAACCTATGATTTTATAAATTAGAAGTAAAGATCAAAGAGAAGAATAAGGAGGAGTCTGAAATACCACTAAAAGAGTGAGAAAGATACAGAGTTATAAAAGTGGAGAAATAGAGGAGGAAGGAGAGAGGAGGAAGGGATTCAATTTGGCTTCTCAGAAGTGGAGGAATGACAGAAGATTATAGCTCCTACTTTAAGGAGATGAGTTTAAAAAGAAAGAGAAATCTAGACAGGAAACTGGAAAACAGGCTTGAAACAGGAACAGTGAAGCATTGCCCTATTCCCCACAAAATGCAAAAGATAAATCTGGGAATACAATGAGGTCTGACTTGGGACTCTATTTTTCCAAACCACTTTTTCTTCTCTTAACCTAGATTAAAGTGTGTATGTATTTATTTGTTCTTATTTCTGTGATGGTTTCCCAGGTATCTCCAGAAGAGATATAAATCCTCCTATGTGGAAAACCTTCTTCACTGGGCACTAATTGTGATCTTAAGCACTGACCGTGAACTCAGGCCAAAGCTTCTAAAAGACCTCTTTAGCCCAAATCTCTAGTTGGTGAGCATTTACTTCTAGAATAAAATAACTACAGAAAGTGTAAGATTCTCCTCAAAAAAATTTCTAATGATATTTTTTGAATGACCTCGGTTTACCTCCAAGGAAAAGATATGCGTGTAAGAATTCCACGGGGAGATGGGTTTTCATAGCTCCGGTTATCTGTCCTGGGTCATGGAAAATATTTTTTCTCCATTTAGATGCTTGGATTGAGTCCCATGGGCTTTTCTTAGATGAGGCGAGGCAGTCAGGCTCACTTACAGCTGGGGTCTCCCCAGCTGCTGCTTAGCTTATCTAAAATTGCTAGAAGAGAGAGTAAATGTCATTGGTATGTTAAAGCCAAGAGATCCATCAGTAACCCTGTGAGTATTCTGTTTGGCTTTATGTTGTGCATTACAAAACAATGAAGCCATCCTAAGAAAACGTTTCCCCCTCCATTTTCCAAGAACAATCAAGTGAAGCTAATGATTTGATACGAATTCTAAGGCAGATAGTCCAATCTTGACCTCAAAGCTTCATCCGTGAGACAAGAGATTTGATATAACCTCTTCCTGCCCTTGCCTCTGGCTCCTCTAGCCCACAGAAACTGTCATCAATCACACGCAGGAGAGATTTGGGGAACATTTTCTCTCCTGTCCTGGGGTAACATTTTTCTTTGGGTCTGTATCCCCCCTTTCTTTCCCATACCTTTACCCTTTAAAACACTGTAAGTGCAAATGGTTTGAGTGATTTACAGCTGTCTTCACTCAGAACAGCTGCAGAAAATGGCTTTTGTAACTGAGCGGATTATCAGTTAGTGCTTTTAGACATTTTCTGAGTTTTCCATAAGAAAGCTGTGCTGACCAGAGAGAGGCAGTGGGAGGGTGTAATCCTCCACTAATCTGAGGAGAGAAAAGCACTTGACCATGTCACAGTGTCCCAACATGGGGCAGTGTGTGAAAGGAAAACTTGGTGTTTGAGAATTAAGCCAAAGGAGAAGGTATCACTTTCCTTGAGCAAAAACTGGACAACATTTACTTACCTGTTGCTTAGGAAGTATGTTAAATGCTTTTATCTGTAGTTGTTCCTCTGATACTCTATGCAAAAAGCGATAGTATTCCCAGTTTTTTAAAATTGAATTCTTTATTGGTACAATTTATGTATATCTCACAATCACACATAACATTGGGGAATTTGTACCAATATATGACACAGTCAATTCTCATTTTTACCCAAATCCCCACCCACCCACACCTCCCACCCCCTATATACATGCTCTTTTATTTTCTTTCAGAATCATATTTATTCCTTCCCCTCATTACACCCCTACACCAAATTTCCATTGGAAATTTCCCATTCTACAAAGACTGTCATACTTTCTAGAGCTCATTTGCATCTACAGGTGCTCATATCAACGAGAAGATCCGGTATTTGCCTATCTGTGATCTATTGATTTCACTCATTAGCATGTCCTCCAGGTGTATCCATTTGCACATAAATGAATCAATCTTGTCATTCTTTATGGCAGAATAATACTTTATTTTATAAAAAAAAACACATCTTCTTTATCCAGTCTCCAGTTGATGGGCATTTGGGTTGTTTCCAAGATTGAGCTATCATGAACTGAGCTGCTATGAACAAGGGTATACATCTGTCTTTCCAATGTGATTTTTAAAAAGTCTTTTGGGTATATTCCTAGCAGGGGGATAGCCGAGTCAAATGGGACCCCTAGTCCTAGTTTTCTGAGTATTCCTAGTTTTTTTTTTTTTGAGACAGGGTCTCGCTTTGTAGTTCAGTCTGGCTCTGAGCTCACTATGTTGCCCAGGCAAGCCTCGAACTCAGCAATCCTCCTGCCTCTGCCTCCCGAGTGCTGGGATTACAGGTGTGAGCCACCATGCCTGGCAGTATTCCCAGTTTTATAGATAAACAAACCTCAGCTCAAAAGTTGTCCTTTTCACTCAGGTCGCAAGTCAACATTCTTTCACATACAGTAGCTGCCAATCCAGCACAGGAGGAAATTGATTAAAAAATTAGTTGATGTCTTTGGAGGGTAAAGTGATGAAAATTGTATACCAGGTTCACTTGTTCCAAAACAGATACAAGAAACGTTGAAAAAGCATTTCTCACTTTATATTGCACATAATATGCCCAGGCTGTGTCACTGGGGTTCAGAATACTTCACAGGAACACTTTTTGTGTTGTGGCCCAAACCACACACAAGCATAAAATTTCTCAAACTGGCCTCTTTTGTTAGAGAATGCTGGCTGATGTCTACTAAGTTGATTTCATTATTAGTTAGATAGTGAGTTGTATCCAAAAAGCCACTCCCTATAACACAAAAATGAACAAGGAAAAATTCAACCCCCACTTTGTCCTAATTTTTAAATGGATTTCTCCATACTTTCTCTGACCTCATCTTAATTAACTCCTCATTTTAATCCCTAAACTACTTCATCCATTTTTTTTCCCCAAGCCATTCTGGTCACTTCGGTCACTCATCTTTGACCTCAGGGAGGTACCCTACACAAGTTAAATCCTGTATTTCCCCTATAAAAGGTGATTTGGACCTGACTTCCTGAACAAAATATAAAGATCTTAATGAAAGACCCAAGATTTTGGTTTGGTTTAGCTTTACGGTTTCCTCGTGTTAGAATCTAAACCACGATAGTGTATTCTGACTCTTTGCTTGGAGATATAGAGGAATTTGAGCTTGAAGATTCTAAATGTGTTTCTACCCTGATGGGAAGGCTTGAAAGTAAAACAAAATGAGTGATGTGTGTCCTTTGGGAGCCATTTCAGTGTAACCATAAGGATTTCAAGAGCTTCTGGGCATAAACCTTAGAACTCATGAATTATACCCTTTGGGATAAAAGGTTCAAGAATCATCATATCTCTTTTTCTTTGTTATTGACTTAGAAGCAGTCTTTGACTAGGCCTCACCGTCTTGTTTATTTAGTTTGCGAAGCAAATATAATAATTAACAATGGAAGCAAAATACAAGGCAGAAATGTTTCTCCATGAATGTTAAATGTAAATATATAACATTTTTAGCTCCAGTTGAGTCTTAGCCAAAGGTTTACAGTCAACGGAAACTGACAGGGTTGTTGCTGGTGCCCCCAGCAGCTTGGGAGGTTGCAGACTCACCGGGCCTCCAGGGACCCAGGAAAAGGACACCTCCCTCTGCAGGGAGGGGCTGGCCACTCTGCGCGAGGAATCCTTTCTGCCTTTCCTCATGGAAGGTCATCTGTCTTATGAGTTCAACACATCATGTATATTTATAAATGCATTAACCATGTAGCTTTTCGAAGTAGAGAAAGGATTTTAAATTACATGAATGTTTAACAGGATGTTAAAAAGTGAACTGTGAGCCAAGATGTCCTTTTTCTGGATTTCTGTCTAAAGTAGAGGTTCATAGTTTCACTAGAGTCTGTCTGCTTTTCTGGTATTCTCAGGGTTTCCTGTTTCATCGTCCTGTCTCCATCCAAGCTCTTAGGAATCCATGTAATAATTGTCTGATGGTACGTCAGGGATTGTAGGTTCTGCGCTGCTGCTGCCAATGGAAGGAGGTTTAAACCCCATCCCTCCCTGCTCGTCATGCATGGCTAAGAGTTACGACAATATCTGTTGAACTCAAAGTGGTATCTGAATAGGTACAAAGCATAAAAACATTGAGGGAAGAGACTTCCGCAAACACTCAAGGATTAGCGCTGCCTCCAAGGGTATATGTTCTCAGTAGAGCTATGAAGTAGGCAACGTTTACCTTCCTGACCATGCTCAACAACACATCAAAGCTGCCGTCAGTCTTCCAAGACCAAGACTGTAGGTGGAGGGATCCCACGTTAGCCAGCACTGATACTGACCATAGACAATTCATAGTAAATGCCCCCATGCTTTCATCAGTGGTGAAGACCAAAGCTAAATGCACAAGTGAATTTTATTCTTAATACAATCATAGCAGGCTATTTCAAAAGTTGCCAGTTTTTCTGATTTTGAATTCTCCCTCCTAAAACCCAGCCAGTCATACAAAGACTAGATTATTTCCCTTCTTCGTGTTTTACCTTGACTAAAGAAACATGCTTGGGGTTGGATATCTTCCTCATATTGGCTTCTGGCATACCTCAAACCATAGTTTCTTAACCGGTGCTCCTTTCCCAGTCAGTTTTAGCCATACCCTACCTTCCTGTCTCAGGCATCTGCAAAAGATTGGCTTGCTATTATTACACTTAAATTTGTGTTCATACATGGGAAATTGATTAATGTCTAGATATGTAAAAGCTCTCTTAAAATTAATTTCTCTTTTCAAAACAAGAGAAGATTATTAGACTGAAAAACTATTATGTCATATGCAGAGGGAAAAAAGAATGGAGAAAAGAACGTGCAAATAGAGCTTTTGCAACTGGAAAGGGGAATGCTAGTGGGAGGGATCTAGAAGACACGCAAGCAGATAGGGTCCAAAAAAGAATTAAGAAGTAGGGGCCGGAGGGTTAGCTCAGTGGTTCCGGCGCCTGCCTCGCAAGCGCAAGGACCTGAGTTCGATCCCCGGTAACCACATATAATGCTGGGCGTGGAGACTCACACCCACCAACAATCAACACCGCATACCACAATGCCGGACGTGGTGGCTCACGCCTGTAATCCCAGCACTCGGGAGGCAGAGACAGGAGGATTG
>PVIC010010767.1:0-42740 GCA_004025085.1 Thryonomys swinderianus
AGGCTGGCCCTGAGCTCACTATGGTGCCCAGGCAAGCCGCCGCGAACTCAGCAATCCTCCCGTCTCTGCCTCCCGAGTGCTGGGATTACAGGCGTGAGCCACCACGCCCGGCATTATATGTGGTAACCGGGGATCGAACTCAGGTCCTTACGCTTGCGAGGCAGGCGCCGGAACCACTGAGCTAACCCTCCGGCCCTGCCCATTTTTAAAGCATCTCTGTCTAGTCAATTTACTTGATTATTAATGATGATTTTTATGGATTTATGAATCAATGTTTACATCTCGATATGTTTGACCTCCATTCAATGCATTACAGTGCAAAATATTACTCCGGACTTTACCAGTTCTATTTGCCTGTCCCACTAGTGTCTTATGGTCTAAGAATGGCATTGGAAATTTTTTAGCCTTTGGGGCTCTTATTATGCTCTTACACAGGGCGGGACAGGCAAATAGTGAGAAGTCTGAAGAGTTGCATACCTCAGTCAAGATGCTAACTATTTAACATGCTTTATCTGTAGTCTTGTGTGACCCCAGGGCCAATTTCCTTGGGCTTTGGGGGATTATGTGACTCAGACATTTGTGAATTTTCTCAAAATTTTAATCCTGGTAGTGGGAATGTTAAGAATGCCATCAATTCTCCCCCTTTCACCCTTTGCAGCCTATGGACTCTCTACTGAAACACTAAGGACATGTAAATGATAGGACAGGTGCTCCAGTTCTCATTGCAGGCCTCCCTTAAAACCGCACATTCAGGCTCAACTCCAAAGTTCAACAACCGTGTCTTAGAGGTCGAAATGATGGTTCACATATCAAGCACATAATAACTATTCTAATTTCTCTCTCAAGACTACCTGCCATTCATTCATTCAAGGCACGTTGTTATGGTACCAGACCTTGTAATTACCAGACCTGGTGCTACTTTGGGAAATTATAGAATATGGGGAAGAGGGTAAAGGTAAGGAATATAAAGAACTAGAAGTAGAAGAATGTGAGGAAAATAACGATGGCAGTGTCTCTATGCTTTTCAGTATTATATTTCAACAACTGCCCAAAAATAATATATCCACCAACTAGGAACAGATATGTGGGTTCTTGTTTCTATTTTTTTGATGATAGTGACGTGATTATTATAACAATGGGAAAAATCAAATTCATGCCAATTTGCTCAGTCTTTGGGTCAAATTGTGAAATGCCCTGTTTTATAGTAGGGTGACAGTGAGTGCTATGTGCTTCAGTATCAAGTGAAGGTCTCAAATTTCAGAATAGTAAGATGATAACCTAGTAATTTTCAAACTTTGCTGCATGGTTAAATCACCAAAGGAGTTTTAAAAAGTTCTGATTTCCATTCAACACTCAACACCAATTGATTAGAAAGTCTAGCAGAGGAACCCAGTCAGCCAGTGTTTTTGTTTGTTTTGTTTTGTTCTGTTTTTAACTCCTTAGATTTCTCTGACACAGAGACAGATTTGACAGTGCTTCAAATACATTTCTCAAACATTAAGGTATGTGCAAATCACCGAGTGGCCTTATTAAATACATATTCTGGTTTCACAGAATAGATCTGGGTGTGGTTCAAAAATTTTTAAGGTCTAATCACTTTCCAGGTGATGCTGCTACCACAGGTGTGCAAAACTCATATTGTTCAGCAAGCTCTAAACGGCACTTCCGCCTCACAGACATGGTGAAAGATGTGATCTTCTCTGAGCAGCGGTTATCTGTGACCGCTCTCCGGTGGGATCTGAAAGCATTTCAGTGCTTTCAGCCAAGGAAAGCTCAGAGAAGAGAAATTTCCAATGTGTTCACTTTCCTAGACATTTGAAAATAATTCCTGCCATTATCCAAATGTCAGTGCCTTCCTCCAAAGCCCTACTTTGAAATCCTAGTAATATGAGGGTGGGGCCCTTGGGGAAGTAGTCAGGTCCATGCTGACAGAGCCACAAGTGAGATCATGGCCCAAGTGCAGCAAATTGTCCATCCTGGGAAAGCAAGCTTCTACCAGATAGTGAATTTGCTAGTACTTTCTTTACCTTAGACATTCCAGCCAACAGAAGTGTAAAGTTTTTTTGTTTATAAGGCATCTAGTTTATTATATTTTTTTCAAAGCAACTTAAATAAACTAAGACACTTGCCATTCCAATACAAGGATGACATCTGGGACATGTACCTGGCAATATGATGTTTTTTCATGGTCTTCAGGAAGCACCATCACCATGTACTTGGTTATAGTTAATCAATAACTAATTTTCTGGAAACAGGAGACATGACCAGGTATCATCTCTTTATGGAACTCAGTCTTATAGCTTCTTCATATCCCAATATATTTTAGAAATGAACAACCTGAGTATAGGTTGTTCCTCCTGTCTGGTAGGTGATTAAACATCTGGAGTGTGTGTGTGTGTGTGTGTGTGTGTGTGCGTGTGTGTGTGAAATATTAGGAAAACAATATCTACCTCTGTGATCATTCCAATTTCTTTCTAAAATATGATCAAACTACCATATAAGACTTTCCTCTCTCCATTTCAATTTTGTCTTCATTAATTCTGAGAAAATTTTCCTTTTGAAACATATTTTCATGTTTGGATTTTAAATTATTTGAGTTGGCATTCTAATGTTAGAATTTAGGGTAAATATTTATAGTCATCAAAAATAACTAACATAAAATAAATTGAATTTAAGAAAAATATTTGACTTTACTGACAAGGTGATATTATACTATTACAAAACATTGTGCAATGCAGTCCTATGTATTATGTATTGGATATGCCAATAGTAAGTGGCCATCCAAAAGTCTGTGTATGTTAAATCAATATTGCAATGAATTTCACATTCTGTGAATTTGTTGTATAAAGTGAGATGGCTTTTGAATAGAAGTTGCATTGCCAAGAGAATAGAACAAGAATTTTTTAAAAACTTTTCCTAACATGTTTGTTTTCAGAGAGTTAGACATTGTAAGTCACTTCAAATAATCCATTGATTAAGGAAAGTGATCTGTGAGAAAGTCTGTTTTGTCTTCAATAACAATAACAATAACAACAACAACAACAAAAACAACAACAACAACAACATACAATTTAACTTTTTTTCTTACCCAAGCAGTTTTTCACATAGGGAGTCACAATGCATCCACCTAAGTTGTCTCAATTACAAATGTGGGTCATTCACTTCATCTCATCCCAAATTTGATCTGAGATGAATTTAACATTTCAATGCTATTCATTCCAGCTCTAGTCAACCAAGGAAGTCTTGTATAGAAGTAAAAACACCTCCTTTTTTTTTTTCTGTTCATTTCTGTGACTTTGTCAGTAAAAAAGAAAACAAACATGGAGTGAAACAGGCAGAGTGCAGTGTCTGCAGCACACACTGGGAACACAACAGGCTCCTAATTCGTTATTTTACTTTCCATTTATATTCAACCTAAAATCTATGTATTTCCCTTACTTAACAAGTGATTGGATATGTACCTAATGCTCTTGTTTGGGAAGAGGCATTCAAATATGTACTGTAAAATGTAGTCAAATAAAACAATGCTTTGTTATAATGAATCATTTAAGCTTGGCCTTTAATGAAGCTTAATGTATTTCCCAGAATAAAGTGATTTCTATCATTGCTGTTTACAAATTGTGGCAAATTTAGCCACCCAGCATAACATCCACTCATTCACTAAGCCTCAGAGTGGAAGTTTAGTTAGAGGGGCTCACCAGGTCCTGTGCTTGGAGCTTTGTAATGTGGAAGTCAACGTGTCAGCACAGGTGTTTGTTTGATTTCCTTTTCTTCTGTCCTCTTCTTATTTCATTTTACTTTGTCCCTGTGCTTGTGGATGAATCTATTCCCAGCTCATTCAGATCGCTGACTGAGCTAGGAGACTTCCCTAGTTCCCTGAGCCTGGATAATCACTCTGGTTTGGGGTCCATATGGTAATCACATTTTAAGGTAAATCTAATTAATTTCTCTTTTGCATGCAGTTTGCCATATTCATGGGTTGTGTGTGTTAAAAGATGAACAGCTTTGGGGAAAAAACTGCCTTCTGATCATGCTGATAAATGTTTTCTGAGAACACTCCGTTTATCCAATGAAAGGCCAACAGCATGGCAACTGAGTATTCACAAAAGAATGGAAAACAGAAGTGTTAGTGTCTTAGGATATTTCCTAGTTCTAGGAGTCAGATGCTTTGTACACTTTCAGACATGTTACCTTTCTTTTCCATATGTGCTTTTATCACTAAAGTCTTTAAAAATAACTTTCCCAATCCCAGTTCAACTAAGTAATGTTTTCCCTGGAAATGTTGATAAGTCCTGGCACTTCAAACAATGTATCTTTAGTCAAACATAAAGTAAAATAAAAGGGATCAATTTGCTTGAGGGAGTTGTATTCTGTCTCTTATTTGAAAGAATTTTATGAGCCAACATGTATGGATTTATTCTTCAAAGAGGCCCAGACATTTTCGTACTGCCTGTATATATAAATGACATGAGTGTGGGTATATTCTACACTTTTGTAAGAAAATAATACTTTGAAGGACTAGTTTGAAATATCAAATTTATGTGGTATAATTGACTTTGCTAAATTTATGTTTATATCATTCATTGTAAGAGTTTCAGGGATGCACACATACAAGAACATCTTCATGCATAAAGAACTTTGTACTATTGAAAAGATGACTGAGAAATTTGAAAAATGGAGAATGACCTCAACATTACGCAATACTGATTTTCCAGCCCCTGGTTATGGTTAGCATTGCACACATTCACTTAAAGTTTAAAGTAGTTAAGATTCTGTAATCTAACTACAAAGTATAATGGAGGCTAGTGTCAAATTTAATAGAGTATAGGATGGGGAGAGAAGACTCAGAATAATTTTTTGGGGGGGTGTCTTTAGAATAACCATATTTACTATTAAAATCTTTAAAATGTTTTCCTCCTTTGTTTTACTCTATACCTTTAAAATACATTTTCTTATGAACTATCTAGTTACCTTTATAATTTTTTCTTATAATGAATACATAGACAGTAATTGCATATGTAAACATTAACATTTCCTGTTGTAATACATTTTATCAGATCTCACAAAATTGAGAAACGTGGGCTGGAGATTTAGCTCAGTGGTTCTGCCGCCTGCCTAGCAAGCGCAAGGTCTCTGGTTCGATCCCGGTAACCACATACAGTGATATGGTATTGGGCGTGGTGACTTATGCCCACCAGTAATCAGTACCACACCCCACAATGCTGGGCGTGGTGGCTCAGGCCTGTAATCCCAGCACTTGGGAGCCAGAGGCAGGAGGATTGCTGAGTTCCAGGCTTGCCTGGGCTACATAGTGAGCTCAGGGCCAGCCTGAACTACAAAGGGAGACCCTGTCTCAAAAAAAAAAAAAAAAAAAAAAAAAAAAAAAAAAAAAAAAAAAAAAAAAAAGGGAAACGATACGATAACAGACATAATGGTGAGTGTTACATAACACTTCCCAAAGTCCGTTTCATACTCTTTTACATCAAAACCTCACACTGCCAAGAAAAAAACTAAATGTGACATGGCATAATGAATGTATATTTACAAAATACAAATGAATGTTATTTTTTAAATATAGAGATACCTCTCTTTATGAATTTAATTTGTTTTACTTTCTGGGGTAAGTGCCTGTATTCATGTTTATATGGGAAAGATAGGTTTGGCTGTCTTCATCATCTGGACACACACACAAAAATATTTCTGAAATGATTTAGTTTGGGAACTAAATTGTTCACAAATCAAAGTACCTGTGAGCCAAGGCACCAATGCATAGTGGAAATTTTACTTATACACAGATATAATCAGTAAGTACAATTGCTATACTTTAAATGAAATGTAAATTTGTTAGACTTTGTAGATAAATATTTGGTTCATGGTTCCCACTACATGGAGGAATGGATAGATATTGTAAGGAATGTTAGACTTGGGAGCTACAGGGAATTCTAATTTCTAAGTGAATGGGAGATATACATGCTATAAAGTCTTTAAACTTGATCTCATATATAGCAAAGATGATATTTTCTCAACAATTTAATGTCCTTCACTAGTCTTTCATGTGCAATACATATATATCTAGGTAGGATTTTTATATCATAACAATTTAGCACTTCCCCAGGAGCAAAATTCATGTAGAGTTTCAGGTGGAGAAAAAATAGGAGGTGAGAAATATTTCATTTTATAGCCAGGCATGGTAGTAGTAGGAAGGCTGAGGCAGGAGAATCTCCACAAGTCGAGGCCAGCCTAAACTACATGGCAAGACCTTATTAAAACTGTCTACTTTATATATTACAGTTTTCATTACTCCTTCCAAACTGAAAAAAAAACATTCTTTTGAAAATGTGCTTATACCTAGTATAGTGTCTTATAATAAGCATGAGTTAAAGTACATTTATTTAATAGACTAGTGGCTTTTGTATATAATGTTTATCTTTATTGAAGTTTCAGGATATTATTTCTGGGTCTACCTTAATTTTCCTTACTATTCATAAGCCTAAAATTTCTTTATTTTTAAATTTAGCAGAGTTCACTGACTTTTGTTTCCTTTATAATGTAATTTGGTAATAATATTTGGTAATAAAATTTGGTAATAACAAGTGTTTTTTTCATTTTTCTTATGCTTTGTCCTCCAATTTAATTTTCTGGACTAAAATTTCTCTATTGTGATTTTCAAACAAGTCAAGTGCATTGTATCCACATTGAAATCTGACTTTTCTAGACATGATTAATATACAATTTTTACATAAGTAAATATTACTATATTATAAATAAACTTTCTTTAGAACTTATAAAACTATCCCTGATTATTTTTAACTATTATTCATTCCATTAATTTTTGTTTATTCATTTTCTAATACTTAATTTTGTACATTTCTATTTTTACTGATCAAGTACAAGTAACTTTATTTTAAAAAATATTTGAGCTCGTATTTAGATGAAGTTTTATATCAAAAATTTAGTTTAACAACAAAATACTTTTTATGTTTATTTTTGTTAACATTCTAATGGAGATAAAATTAAAAGGATATGTTTTAAGAGAAATATTTGAAGGGAAAGCCAGGATGATAGCCATTTGCAGGAGGATTTAAAATTGTTCTCTTCTAATAACCTTCAATTGTAAAAATATCTTATTATTCTATGTCTCAATTTGTTCAACTATAAATGAAGTTGGCCTAAGCTATGTTTGAAAGTTCATAGTTCAAAATTTCTATTGTAATCTTGGCCCTTGAGATTTTCCAGTGGAAAAGCAGGTATGAATTCAACATGTGAAAAATAAAAAAAAATAAGTTAAAGTGGTTATGAAATAGGTAACGAGGGATAATATACTGTGCTGGACATGTTGACTTTGAAACATTGTTAATTTTGTGGATTTTTGAGTTGTAATAAAGATGTTAAATGTGTTTTTTTAAGAGAATGCACAAATAAACTATTAGAACTACTTCATAGCACACTTTTGAATTCCAGTGACAATAAGAGCAAATCTTTGTACAGTATTTCATTTTTATAAATTATCTTTCATAAATTATTTCATTTAATTTTGATGTTATATATTGATAAAGAATATAATCATAATTTCCTCAAATAGAAAATTGGAATGAAGGGCAAAGGGAAATGTTTTTAAAATAGAACTGCTCACAATACTCTTTTAACACGTTCTCATTTTCAATTTGAAAATTCCACCAGTGAATATTTGGTACTATTAAATATTTTTAAAAAGACTGATGCATAAGATATATTATATGATTTATTTCACCCAAGTGTAATGTTAAACCTTAAGATATTTCTTGTGTTCATATTTCTTAGACCTTGTTCACAATGACTTGTTACAGTCTTACAATTCATCCTTGGTATTTGCACAATAGCTGAAATTGTGGCTCTACTGTATAATTGTCCACTGACATTTTATTGTCTTTTTCCTTAATTTTTAGTATATGTGCTGCCGAAGCAAGCACTTTTTCCTTAATTTTTAATTGTGGCTTTTATGTATGTGTTAGTGTAACTACAAGAAAATACTTAAAAATCTTGGGATAAAATGTGGTAAAATCACCCTCGTGGGCTCACACTGATGTTTGGTAAATTGAATAGAATTGATAGTCATAAAGCTGAAGTTAACTGGGTAAATTAGTATCTTTATAATAATTCCATCTGTGCCATACTACAGAAAGTGGTAATTGCTCTGATTTTTATTGATGTTCTAATGTTTATTGAATGTGTTCCTTATCTTTCTAAAATTTATAAAAGTAGCTCAAAAACAAATTACAGGAAGTCTATACTTTCCGATCATCATTTGTAGATGGATTCTGTATTATCACACTTTTTAAAATCAGCTGTACATTGTTTACATCCTATACTACGCTAAAATGTATCTAATACTCTCTGACTTAAAGTCCTGTCTTTCACTAAAAATGGCATTGAACTTACTAACCATGACCCATAATCTTCAACAGACTTCAGATGAGTAAATGGTCTTTGAAAACAGTCCTTGATCAAAGCATTTTAAAATCTCTACCTCATGCTTTGAGTTTGTTCATAATATATTTTACTCTTTCTATCCCTTCAGCCATGAAGAACTGTAGTATTTATGTTTCTTCAAGCATGACCTATTAAATCCCACATGCCCACTATGGACACTATTTCTGCTTCAAATGCCCTTCTTTCCTCTCTGGTGATTTCCCCAGCTAATGTTTCCACTGAAAGACTCAATTTGGACATCATCCACTCTGAAGAGGGCTAAAAACAGAAATCACTTCCATTGAGAAGCATTTGTCTGGCCTCCTAAGATTGGATCAGGTACTGTTTACCTGGCACCATGGAGATATGCATTTTTCATATACAGTGTTTTGACGTTTTGTTTTCTTACCAGGTTCCCACACTGTAAGGCAAATTCATTAAGTGATTCTTTCTGGTTTTCAGTTAAGTCCCTGTTAGTTATGGATAATAAAATATGTGTGGAATGAATGAATGAACTTTTCATTTAACCATAATATTCTTATTTCTGAATAACAGGGTTATTCTGAAATTCACTCATTTTTTTTATACCTTTAAAAGAAGGCATTATATGTTTATTTATGACAGAGTCTTGGGTAGTCTGGTCTTGAATTTGGAGCGATCCTTCTGCATCAGCCTCCCCTGTACTGGGGTTACAGGCATAAACCACCATACCTTATTAGAAATTTATCAGAAAAATGTTAATACACTAAGAACAATCATAATAGGTGACATTTGATAGTGTTTATAGAGTATAGATTTTTATCTATGTATTATTTTTTAAATATACATGATCTTTTGTTAGTAATAGAAATAAGTAGAAAAAATTTTATGCTGGATCTTTTCTGCCCAGGAATTAGGACTAATTTTAATTGATTTTTTTTTTTTTTTTTTTTTTTTACTGTTTTGAGTCCACTTACATGACTGTTAGTTACCTTTTTCTTCAGTGATATTCACTGGTTCTGCATGTAGAGGCAGAGATCGGACAAGTCAGCAATGTGGCATTTTCTACAGCAGACTGCTGTTTGGCTGCAAGCGAACGTAGCTGAGAGAGAAGAAAACGCTCGGGTGCTTGTGTCTCTGTCCTCCCCGAACTGAGGCTGCCAAGTGCGGGCGGACGGCATCACGTGGCCGCACTTGTGCTGCACTGTCTGCCAAACATAGGCCCCAGGGGCCTCGCTCAGGAGGAGGGCTCAGAACCCGAGTCTCCAGCGGACAGGAGTTCTTGGGTCCTCCTTTCACAGTTGCTAATGATACAATTTCTAGAAGCACAAATTACTGTGGCTCTGAGAGATCTTTCTGCAGTCAAGGTACCTTCGAGCACTGTACTTAACACTGCTCCTAGTGATGCTATTTCATAGTAAGGTCATGCCTGGCATTTTCCTAAATGCACAGAAAATCATCTAAAACACGAAGCATTTGGAGTTTTTCAATACGCTAACACCATAAAACTGTTTTAAACAAGTGGGTTTTTTTCCCCCTCTTCCTTTTTAAAACCATTATTTAGAAAAGCATAACTACAAGAATATTTCTTTTAAAGTCTCAATAAATCTACTCAGAGTCAAATAATGTTATGATACACAAATTGATTTCCCTTGTAGTTGGAATAATAAGTTGGATTTAAATTTTCCAGGGAAAATGAAATTTTTTTTTTCTTTTCTGTAGTATAAAAATCTATTCGGCAGTACAAAGATCAGAACAATCTCATCTTCTTTGCATTGAGGAAGAAGAACTCACTGGGTCTCAAACTGTTAAATGGATATTAGGATTTTTAATGAATGGAACATTTATTTTTGTGCCAGCTCAACTAACATCGACATGATTAGCATACATTTTGGCAACTGCTCCAGCACAAGGTGTTAGTAAAAAGGGGCTTTTATTTTTCAGCTTAATATATTTTAGCTTTCCCTGTTATTAGTGCTTTCAATGTGAATGAGATGTTTTTGTAAAAGAGACCCTGCCACAAGAAATGACTGAGAAATACAACTTTTTATTAAGGTTACAGATACTTCTCATGCTGGAGATGAAGTTCAATCCCAGAACACGTGAATTTTCCTCAAATTTAGAGTTGAATAGAATATTTATTTTTAAAAAATGTATCCTCAAGGTAAAGGTCATTGTGTTTATGGAGGATTTATTTTTTTAAGTAAAGGATGTTACTTATGTAGTATCTTCCTTTAAAAAAGGAAGGAAGAAAAATTGTAATATGAGTGGAAAATGACAGTTTCTTCTAGTACTCTATATTAATGATGAATAAAAAGTTTTGGAGGTTGAATTATCTTAGCCTCAGGTTTAATGCCTTTCCACACACACACAAAAAAAACTTTACAGTAAAAGTAAATTTATTTTGGTAACAGATATTGTTGCCTCCTAACCTTATTATTTTATTCAATTTCTCAAATTGAAGAAAATAGGAAAATAAATTATTACAAATAAAATGATCTTGGATGTTTCTATTCAGTTCTTTTTTTAGAATGAATTTTTGAAAAATTATTGAAATCTGTTCAAACATAGCAGAAATTTATTATATATGGTAAAATAATATTTATAGTTGATATTAACCTATACTAAATTAATATTTATATATGCACATGCATAAGTGCAAGTTTTGTTTTGAATTTATATTCAACATATCTCTACCCTTATATCTATAGCTAACTATATATTAATTTACTCAATATTCAGTTGAGAAATAAATTAGTTTAATATAAACTTCAGCATAAAAGAATGCTAGTTTATCCATATATAACCCTAAATCAAACATTTGCCAGTAACAGGCACTTCCAGTGAAAGAATAAGCCCATGCTCAAATATAAGACGGTAAAAATGAGAAAAATTATGAAAATATATACTTTTAATTTGCAGACATAGAAACACTTTTGTAACAGTCCAGACACATGATGCCAGAAAGTAAAATAATCCAGTTTAAGCTACCACATTTCTTGTGTATACAGATATTTTTGTTATCATTCTCATGTAAAATAAAACTTCCACCTCACAGAACAAAGTAAAAATGATAAATCATTGTTGAACCAGCGTTCTTCACTGCAAAAAAAAAAAAAAAAAAAAAAAAAAAAAAAAAAAAAAAAAAAAAAAAAAAAAAAAAAAAAAAAAAAAAAAAAAAAAAAAAAAAAAAAAAAAAAAAAAAAAAAAAAAAAAAAACAGTAAAAGCTAAACTATCAAAGGAATCTGCTGCTGGGCTTAGAAATAAACTCTTGGACTTAAGCCATAGCCAAAGCTAGGAAGCTAGAAATGGTAGCCAAGAAACCTAAACAATGACAAAAAGGAAATATAACTTTCATATTAAATGTCCAACTAAAACAAGCAATAGTATGTCCTAGCTTCTAGAATAATTCAATTGTAATGTGATTTTCAAATTTATCTTACATGATGGATGAATTTAAGCATAAAGAAATCTAATAAAGAACCCAAGTTCAGAATAGTATAGTACCAACGTATTGTGAAAGCACTCAGAATATCATGAACATCTATGAAGCAACTAAGGATTGAAACATTTATTTGCTTCTGGCTGTTTACTTGGGCACAATTTCTAGTTACGTCTTCATTGAGGAAAATACATATATATTGTTTCCCTTGTAATAATAGCAAGTGCAGTGGTAAAGCAAACAGGAAGAAATCTGAGTATACAGAAAGTAAAATACTCATCAGCAGGTTAAATTAGTAACACACAGCAATGTTTTAATCCTTGCTAAAAAGGAATTGCACTTCTTTTTAATGCCTTCGCTTTCAAATTATACATAATGTACCTATGAGGTAATAAGCATTCTGTTTACAGGTGCATTTGATTATATGTTTAAGTAGGGTAAAATTCAATTTAATTTCATATTTATTTAATGTTAAAAACAATATATTTAAAATATACTCTCTCAATTTCATGTACAATACTTTAAACATTTCCCTGCAGAGGAGCAGCTGGCGCCCTCTTGTGGTAAAATAACTTTTAAACCTAAAAAGTACCATATTCTTACCTTCCTCTTAGGTTTTGTCAATTATCTGCTTGGTGTGTGAAAGCTTCAGATCGTGGCCAAGCTTTTAATTTTATTTTTTATAAATAACAACTCTATATCTGTTAGTATTAATTTTCATTTAAAAATGCTGTACACATTTTATAACCTCTGAATTTGAATTTAAAAACCCATAAACAGCTATTTACAATATACTACAAGTTATAAATTAGTTGTCCTTCATTGAATCTGCATCAAAACTCTCGTTTGGGTGTTGAAAACTAGCCAAAACCAGGGAAACATCTCTATGCATTAATACACAATTAAATATCAAATATTGGAAATATCCATTGGTTTCCTCTCTCTCATATGCAAGTCAATTTTTCCTTTTAGTGGAACTTGCACTTCCAAATTTTCACCTTCCCTGTGATGTTTTTTCCCTTTTCTTAAGCAGATGTATATGCCCATCCCTGTCACCAGTGTGATGGAACCCAAGCTTATCACGGACAGGGCCACCAGTGTGGGCATACAGGACCCCGACTCTACTTTCCTATGTGTTGGCTCAATGGAGATCTGTGGCTCTTTCTCTTCTATATTAATTTCTGGTTCTTTTCTTAGAAGACTCTCAATATAGCTCTCATTACTGACCGTGTCATTGACAAACAGGTTCACCATGACCGTGGAATGCAGGGGCTCAGGGTAACCATGGTCACTCACTTTCACCAGCAAGCGGTGCAGCCCATAGTCTGTCTGCAGCAAGGCCTCTTCCAAAGTAATGTTCCCAGTTTTAGGGTCGATCCTGAAGGACTCAGGCCTAGGGCCTCTTCTTCCTATGATGCTATAAGCGATCACAGCATTCATGCCTGTGTCTTTATCAACAGCATAGACCTCTGTCACTGGGGAGCCGGGGAGAGTAGAAGGCAGTACCAACAGATAAGACATGTTAGACTGGGGGAACAGGACGAGGGGAGGGTTGTCATTGATGTCAAGCAGGAGAATTGTGATTTTCGTGGAAGAGGAGAGGGCAGGCTCTCCCCCGTCGACTGCTTCAACCCACAACGTGTACGAGCTTTGCTGCTCTCGGTCTAAGGAGACTTTAGCTCTCAACATGCCCTTTCCTGTATCTATGACAAAAATGTCACTCTGATTCACCACCGAGAGGGCGACCCAGCCATTCTGTCCAGCATCAGCGTCGGTCACACTAATCACTCCGATTTCTCCGTATCCCGGAAAGTTTTCTGGCACAAAAAAGCTGAAGTCTTTGTTGATGAACCGAGGGCTATTGTCATTCTTATCCAGCACCGTGAGAGCCACGGTGGCTACTGATTCCCTGGGGGGCTTGCCACAGTCAACTGCCCTCACCGTGTACCTGTACTTTTCCTTCTCTTCTCGGTCCAGCTGAGTGGATACTGTCAGAACTCCCGTGACATTGTCTAAGGAGAAATACGATGGGGCGTCAGGTCCCAGGAAGTAGGAAACCCGGCCCCTCTCTCCACTATCAGCGTCAGTGGCGTCCAGCTTGGTCAGAAAGGCATTGGGTGCGTTGTTCTCTTCAATGGTCAGTTCTACCAAGGGCTGCAGGAAAACGGGAGAGTTATCGTTGTCGTCTAGAAGCTGCACCTTAATGACGCTTTTGACGTGAAATCCCTCCATGTTCCAGGCTACCACAGCTACTTCGTAGAACTGCTGCGTCTCGTAGTCCATGGGCCACGCGGTCTCCAGCAGATACTCATTGCTGTACGGTTTGTAGGGCAATAACCTAAACGGGCCTTCGCCGTCCAGGTAGCAGTTAACCTTGTGCTTTCCTTCAGGATCTCTTATGGTGAAGAACGCAATGGGGGTGTTGACAGGCTCCAGCTCTTTCAGGTACACGACGCCGTCTCTCTCGCTGGCTATGTACCGTGGGATGATTTCCGGCGGCCGGAAGACCACTTTGATGACGGACACCACCGCGGTGATCACGGCGGGGATGCAGCCTGGGCCATTCGCGAGGACAGTGAGTTTGTGCGTCTGGAGAACGTTTCCTCCGATTTTACTGGAGAGTTTAATGACCCCAGTCGTGTCATCCAGCTGGAATAAGTCCTTGGATGCCTGCGGGACTTTCTGGCTGTAGGTGTATGTGATCAGAGCGTTGGTTCCCAAGTCTCGGTCCACAGCTCGGACAGCTGCGACCGGTGTGCCCACGGTAGCGTTCCCGTACACGGTCACGTTGATTTGGGAGTCTGCGAAGAGAGGGCAGTTGTCATTTACATCACTGATGCCGACGGTCAGGGTGGCGCTGCCCGACAGTGGGGGCACCCCCCCGTCCTCCGCTATGATGATGCTCACGTAGCGGTCTTGCGCTTCCCTGTCCAGCGCGCCCATGACGATCAGGTAGGGGGTGCGCTCCCCGCTCTCGTTCTCCTCCACGTCCAGGGTGAACACGCCGTGGTAGTCCAGCAAGCGGTACGTCTGCACCCCGTTCGTGCCTACGTCTGGGTCCACAGCGGGGTGCTCTATGGCCATCCTGGTGTTCACAGGCGCGTTTTCGGGGACCCAGACGGAGATCTGGGAAACGGGGAACTGCGGGGCGTTGTCATTGATGTCCCTGATGGCGATTTTCACCTTCACAAACCTGAAATACTCCTGTGGCAGGACCAGGACATCCAGAAGCAAAAGGCAGGAGTCCGAGGCGGGTGAGGAGGAGACAGAAACGCCGCTGCTCCCGGCGGCGCCCCCGGCTCCTTCGAGACACAGGGCCTCCCGGTCGATCTCCTGCGCGGAGGTGTGCAGCTCCCCGGAGCGGTTGTCCAGCGTCACGTACTGGCCGCTCAGCCGCCCAGAGGCCAGGCTGAAGGACAGAGGGGGCTTCCCGTCGGCGCCGGCGCGCTCCGGGGACTGCGCCTGCTGGCTCTGCCTGCCCGAGGCTCGGGGCAGCAGCCGGAGGTCTTCGGCCAGGCTGCCGATCAGCACCCCCGCGGGCAGCCCCTCGTTCAGGCTGTACAGCAGCTCGGTGGCCCGGCTGTAGCCGGCGAGGCAGCGGAAGGGTCCCACGAAGAGGACAAACAGAAACACATGCTGCAGCGGAGGGAGGGGAGAAGGTTCGTTACACGCGAGGGGAAACAGCAGCCAGGGCCCTGGCGTCGGCGCTGCCCTCAGCCATCTCCAGGAGCGAACCCCGGACTCAGAGCGGGGTTTGGAGCCGCGTGGGGCGGCCCCGTCCCCGGAACTTTTTGTTTTCCGTTTGTTGTCTACGACGCCCCCCCCCCCCGCCAAGTTCCCATCACCACCCCCACCCAGCTCCCACTCGGAAGCCGGACCGCAAAGCCTCCGAGAAACACGCGCCAGGTAGAAGGGACCCCGATTCCGAGCCGCGCCAAGCGCCAGGGACTTGGAGGGCTGTGGGGAGGCAGGGGGACCCGGCCGCGCTCCGAGAGAGGCCGCTCATTCTCTCCCTGGTCGGATTCAATCGTTTGAGCCCTGAATACTAAATGTGTTATGCCCCCCCAAACACAAATGACAGCAACAATAGTGACGGCAGTAACAACAATGATAATAATAATGGAAACAAAGCGGCATTCCCCACCTGCTACCCACTCCCTCAACGCATAGGGCAGGAAAGTGGTTTTCATTTGCACGCAAGTAAAATCAGATCTAAACCTCCTACCCAGCCCTCACCGATCGCCTCCGTGGGGGGAAACTAATTAAACGAGGGAAACGATTATGCAAAAACGATTTGTCAACTGCCTCGGATGGTCGCAGCCAGACGCCGGCGACAGGAAACAACCGCCGAGCCGGGTGCCCAAGCGGACCCGTGGCCGCTCCACCTGGTCTCGCTGTGTTTCTGCTTCGGAAACTTCCACTCACCACCCAAGGGCTCCGCTGTCCCTTGTTAAGATGTAGACACGTCTCCCCAACTGTTTCCCTCTCCCCTTCTTTCCTATGAAGTTTGGATGAAGGTGAAAGGCTCGGAAGAGGAGCCCGGAGTGGGAGCTGCTTCCCAGAACTGCGCCCGTCCCGGCCACTGCCCGGGGTCCTTACCGGCAGGTGCCTGCGGCGGGGGCTGCTCCAGGGACGCCGTAGACACCCCATATCCAGGCGCGGGTGCCAGGTCTCCGGGCGCCCGTTCCCCGCCGGGGCCCGCGAGCCAGGCGCCTTCACCCGGCGGCGCATCCCGGGGTGGCCGCGGTCCGCGCGCTCCGGAGCGCAGCCGGCGGAGGACACTCCCTCTGCGCGCAAGCAGATCGCCGCCGCCTCAGCCAATGGGGTCGCCCCGTCGCTGCCGCCCGAACCGAGGGGCCGAGGGCAGGTCTGCGGTTGGCAACCCCTGGGCGGTCGGTCTGGGCTCCTCCGAGAGAGCCAGAGGGTGGGACTTGCGGCTGCCACTGCGACACGGGGCCGCTGGCTCGGCACCGGACTGCACCTGCCGGCCTTGCTCGGCGGTGCATAGGCAGAGCCCGAGTCCACAGGTTGCCAGCAGGGGAGCAGGGAGAATCACAGTGAATAACTTAGCGTGGATTTGTGTGCGTGTGTGTGTGTGTGTGTGTGTGTGTGTGAGAGAGAGAGAGAGAGAGAGAGAGAGAGAGAGAGAGACAGACAGACAGACAGACAGACAGACAGACAGACAGACAGACAGACAGAGACAGTGAGACACAGAGAGGCTGGCTCTGCCCAGCAAACCCAGGTGAGGTCCCTTAAAACCTTGCTTTGCAGCCAGCCAATCAATCCTCCCAGAGACTGGGATCCTGCAGCGTTTGACCACAGGGGAAAAAAAAAAAAAAAAGGACTTTTCTCAGAAGAGAAGAATCTCAACTTCTTTGTAAGGGCAGTGAGCCTGGAGAGCAGACATAGGAATTCAGTGAAGGTTTTCATAAGCTTCAGCTCCGCACGGTTCTTGGTGCTGGCGCCAGAGCCTCTGCTCCTTGCCTACTGAGGCACACATGTGTATCCATCCATCCAGGTGTCTCTGCCTTGTGATCTCAGTCAAGCGGATCCAGATCTTCTGAATGAAGGAAAGGATGGGTAGGGCTTGTGCAGTAACCCAGGTGTGTCTGCGTGCCAGCCACGTATTTAAGCAAGTGGGCCACTCACCACTCACCGACGCTTAGGTTAAAAATGGTCACTTTTCAATTGTTACTCTACACCACTTCCCTCGGAATGCCTGCTGGGGAAGTGACCCTTTAGAAAGAAGTCTTGGAAGAGCATGATACAGAAGTGCTTGGGTAGCCCCCTTTTTTTAGCTTCTACCCTAAATAGCCACGTGACCCCAGAATCACCTGACCACGGAGTTGCTTGCTCATGTATAAAGTCACAGCTGGCGGGACACCCCAGAGCATTTGTCACCTGCAGGAGGCCACGTACCGTGTAGGTAATGAAAAAAAAAATCAGCCTTTCTCTGAACAGCAGTTCTCTTCATTACTAGGCTTCCAGATACCCTCTTCACTGTCCTAAACATGAAACATTGGCTGTTGAATGACCAGAGATTAAGCCTAGAGTAGACAAATGTCTTCCTCTTGGGTTGGGAAAAGTATCAGTGCTCTGTGTTTTCCAAATGGAATGTTTTTATATTCTACCATGTGATAGCTAGAACATAAATTGTTTTGGTGAGATAATTGTTTTGCTTCTGGGCTCTCTTACTTTCTCTACTCTTCCACTAATCTGCTAGGAACAGAGTTCTGAATATTGATAACACATCACATCAGAATATGGAGTAATAATTTTCTATTGAGCAAGTTCTGGTATGCATGAAGTTGACAAAACTCTATAATACAAACCTGATGTATGATATGATCCTGGCTCATAAAATAAGCTCTTTCAAGCTCTTTTCAGTGGAAATGAAATGCTGAAAATGCAGTAACACATACATACATGGGCACACACATCTGTGTTTAAAGCCTTTATACAGGCAGTAAACAAGCCACTGTCAGCAAGGCATGATTTTTCCTCCCTCCTCTTGATTCTTCAGCTGCCAGTTCTGCCCTACAGCTGAACTTTTGCCATTATTGATAAATGTTTACAGTGGGCTCTGTAGTCAAAACATATCTGATTCCAAAAGTCAGTAACAAGCTGCTTCTGAGGTCTGCTTAGTTTACATCTTCAGGAGTACCATAGCTTCTAGAAAGGAGGGGCACATAGCCAAAATTAGGCAGTTGATAAACAGTTGGGGGCCCTACAATTGGAACTAATTATGCACCTAAGAAGATAGCAAATACATTGGACTGTATACTGCCACACAACTCATACCTTCTCCAAGTGCTCATGGTCACTCAGGTCACCCACTGCTCTTGTGTGTGCATGAAAGGTTAAGGAACGTTTTTATTTATAAGGATATATCACTGGAACTATTTATGAAGATAGAAAACAGTCTGACTGGTGAAACATTCTCCCTTTGTAATTAAATTCTCAACTGGCTGTCACTTTCCTGGAGGCTTAAACTCTCTTAAACTTTTCAGTGGATGTTTTTAGTATCGATAAATATTTTCAAAGTGTCTCTCCCAACCTATCACAGGAGAATCTTATTTCCTGACCATATTTACTAGCTATTCCCTGGGGAAAGGGTTTATATTACCCTTCCCCTTTGGTAAGTTGAAGAAAAAAATCTACCTATTCAACTGTAATTTTTAAATATTGTTTCTAAAAAGTATGAACATATGAGCTTTGGCAGAAGCTATTCACATACACTGAAATACAGAAACTGAAACATTATGGGAATAATGTTTGGAATGATTATAACCACTTTTGTTTTGTGCTGCTTGCAAAGACTCTGAATGGAAGTTTGTCATCAACACGGTAGATCTTGGCACAATGCTAGGTAGTCTTACATCCCACTTGTCAAACCATTAACTGAACTTCTTGTTATTTTGCTCTTTGAAGATCTGAGCAGAGGTTTCATGAAGCTTTATGCTTCTTAATTGGACTTAAAGAATTGTGAAAAGACTTAGATGCTTTTTATCTATAATATTCCTGGGATTGTGAAAGCATTCCCAAATTCCTGTTCTCTAGGATGCCAACCCCGTGACCTGCCATCTGGTGTCCTGTACTTCTTTTTAAAGATACTTAGAAAGCTTGTATGCTGGCGGTTCTTGAAAATAATACTTTGGAACTTCTCAGATATCTCAACAGCTCTGGGCCTACTTTGCAGGTGTTTTGTAAAAATGAGCTTAGAAGAATAGTTAGATTATATGTCTCAGAAGGCTAATTTTTTCTTTTTCTAGAGACAAGGAAACCATGATACAATGGCTGGTATTTTGAACTGGGTTAGGAGATTGGTGTTCCATTCCACAAGTTGTTGCTAAATTTTTGTGTGATTTTGAGCAAGCCACTCCACCTCTTTCAATTTCCTACAAAGAATTTCCTGACACATTAAAAGGACATAGCTACATGAAATGGATTATTTCATATATATCTTTATCAGATATTCCATAATGACACACAAGTAAATTTGATGATTATTTATTACATCATATCACTAAGAGTTAATAATGTTTATCATTTACTGCAAGTAGTCTCTGTATTTTTTAGTGTGTGAATGTGAGTGTGTGTGTGTGTGTGCACACGTGTGCGTGTGGTACTGTGGATTAAACTGAGGCCCTTGTGCACATTCTCTTGTTTTATCTCATGATAAAAATTCTAGCATGATTACATATGTCAATCAAGATATCACATTTAAAATCTGTATGTTAAGTAAACATACATTCACTGATAAAATACATAAATTTGTATATTTTACAAATAGCTTTAATGTATATTTTCATTGTACCATGTAAAATATTTTAACAATTGTGTGCTATCAGAAAAGTTCTTCAGTTAATTTAGACATAAAACTATTGTGAACCACAATGCAGTGTATGATCTGTGCAGAGACAGGAATATTAATTATACACCAGAGCAGGGTGTAAGCAGTGGAGGCTATAAAGAGTTAACCTGCCAATTGGTTTATTTGGAGGAGTGAGCCTGGCCAAAACCTATTTTCCAAGGTCAGAGTAACTCACATCCAAATTCCATTTCACAACTAAAACCTTCTGACTAGAAGGGTAGTGTTCTAATTATAGCCATATATTTGTCTACTCTGTTCCTGATTTGAGAGTGCTTTGTCTTGTGCTTTATGAATCTTACATTACTTTCCTCAGAAGCCACCCAACTGCACATCTTCTCTCATAGTCTTGTCTTTGCATGTAGCTTGCCTTTAGCCTAGTTGATTGCCAATAAAAGTCAGAGCCTGGATCTGACTAGCACCTTTGTTCATTGCCTAGTCATTGGTTTTACTGGCTACCCACTTTCTCTCTCCTAGTTTTGTCTTTTAGATATTTTTCCTCCTTGTTCCTGTGTCATATACTGGTCAGGATACTGGAACCTAACTCCAAGATCCTCCAATAGTTGTGTTTAATACATATGTAAGCAGATATAAATTTAGAATATTACCTCATTTTAAAGCTATTTCATTTGTTTGTTCTAGAATTATAGTCAGAGTCCCTTTTAGATGTATAATGTAGATATATGTTACATTCTATGTAATGTATATCTTATACAATGAGCATACTATAAAATATAAACAAAATTAAAATATAATACATAATTCTTTCAAAGTTAAAAGATGATCATATTTCAATAACTAAGACAATGTTTGAAAATTGAAAAAAATAACTTTATAGTGTCTGTTATATTCCAGACATACTGCTGGATGGTTTATGGATTATTTAGATAATCTTCATAGTGATCTTATGGTTTGTTATTCCACCAATTTATTGTTGTTGTTCTTCTTCTTATTATTATTAATTTTGCAGTATCAAGAATCAAACTCAGGACCTTGTGCTTGTGAGGCTGGTGTGGTACCATGGAGTGAAATCTCCAGACACATTCCACCAATTTAATAGCTATACATTAAATGCTTGTCCATCATCCATGATTAGATTTGTGGCAAAGTAAATGTCTGATTGTTCTACTGTCATATAGGTGTTTCACTTGAATGAGTGGACTTAGGGCCTACATAAATTTAATTGTATTTCAATTCAGCAAACATTTATCATTTAACTCCAGCAACATTATCAGGAGCACGGATTTGTGTTATGATGACTTCTTTGAGTTGAAACCTTCTTTTGTCCTATACTATCTCTAAATGAATACATAACAACACCTTAGCTCTCACAATTTTTTTTTGTTTTCAAATATATCATGTGGATATATTTGTATGTAAACTTGAATGCACTGGAAAGTTCTCAGTAATTCTGAGGTTCACAAAACCATAATTTTGTATTTTAGTGGACAGTAAAAGAAACAATGCATAATTAATTCAAAATTTTCAAAAAAATAGTACTCAATTTTCATCTTTGGATTTATATTAGAATATTTGATATTAGGAGGTAAGTTAGGAAAAGTAACATTTTTTCCAATCATCTATTGCAAAGATCAGAAGATTCGATCTTTAGTATTACTGTAACCATTTAGTCTTTTGTTATTTTAGTAATCTTTCATATTAAAAGATTTTAAGTAAATTACTCATTTGAGAAAAATACTTTTTAAGTATAATAGGCAAAGTTAAAAAAAACTTTTCATTTACCCTGTATAACTGAGAAAAATTTTGAAGCCAACATTTACTGGTACATTTTAGATATACATAATGATAGCATTCATCATAAGAAATTGGTAACTCTACATGATGGATCTTGCTTTTTCTCTTTTTCCCAGTTCCAACCTTGTCCTCTCTTCCCCTCATTGTATAGGAAAAGTTTTGTCTTCATTTTTTTCTCTTTTCTTCCATTGCCTTTCCCCTTCCTTCTCCCCTTGTTCTCCTTATTTAAACATTTTCTTCCTATTTCCTGAAATCTATTTTACATTTTAACCCTTATTTCCACTTTGGGTTTCTTATACTAGACAAACAATGCAGTGTTTAAACATGTATGTTATATTTATGTTCTATAAGAGAATGGTCTCAAGGTGT
Organism: Thryonomys swinderianus; assembly: GCA_004025085.1. Taxonomy (NCBI): domain Eukaryota; kingdom Metazoa; phylum Chordata; class Mammalia; order Rodentia; family Thryonomyidae; genus Thryonomys; species Thryonomys swinderianus. The sequence continues at coordinate 22,366 of PVIC010010767.1, forward strand.
ATCCACTTAGCCAGAAATATTTCAAGCTAATTCTTCTTTATGACATAGTAGTACTCCATTGTATTAAAAACCCACATATTCTTCATCTATTTGTCAGTTGATAGAAATTTGGGCTATTTCCAAGATTTAACTATTACAACCTGTGCCACTGTAAACATGGGTGTGCATATATTGCTGTAGTATGATGCATTTAATTCTTTCAGGAAGATACCAAGAAGGAGAATACTTGAATAGAACAGATCCCAATTTTTAGTGTTTTGGGAATTTCCACACTGATCTGAGTACATGCTGGGGTCTATACTCCCACCAAGAGGGGAGAGGTGTTCTTGTTCCCAGCTCCTCCAGCATTTGTTATTGATTCCTATAGATAGATAGATAGATAGATAGATAGATAGATAGATAGATAGATAGATAGATAGATAGGTAGGTAGGTAGATAGATAGATGAGATATAGATGTATATATATATATATATAATTTTATAATAGCAATTCTTTCTGATATGAGATGGAATTTCACTGTTGCTTTAATTTGCATTCTCTCAAATGACAGTGATGTTGAAATTTTATTCTTATATTTATTTTCCATTTATACTTCATCTGAGTAGCACCTATTGATTTCAGATGCCCATTTTTGGATTGGGTCTTTAAATTTGGGGCTCTGACTTTTTAAATTATTTTGTATATTCTAGATAGTAGTCTTTTGTCTGAAGAACAACTGGCAATTTTTTTTTCCATGCTGTAGCTTGTCTCTTTACTCTTTTGGTGCTTTCTCTTACTGTGGAAATGCTTTAATAGCATGAGATCCCTGTGGTTGATTGTGATAGTTCCAGGGCAATCAGACTTTTTGCTCATCAAGTTTTTGACTATACTATGTCTTCTAGAGTTCTACCTATTATATTTTTTACCATATTTAGTGTTTCTGTTTTAATATTTAGATCTTTAACTATTTCAATTTTAGTTTACTGAACAGTATGAGTCTAGTTTAATTTTTTCAGCAAATTTGTCAGTTTTTCCCACACTATTTATTAAAGAAGGTATTATTTTTCCAGTAAAAAATGTTTGAAAAAATTCTTTATCAAAAATAAAATTGTTTAGTAAGTCCTGAGCTGTTTCTGCATCTTCTAATTTGTTCCTCTGGTTCATTTTTTAAATTGCAACAGTTTAATTGTAGGACATCAAGTCAGGGACTGTGATATCACCTTCCTTGACTTTGTTCCCAGAATTGCCTTTGCTATTTCAAGTCTCTTCTGGTTTGAAATGAACTGTAAAACTATTTTATCTAATTTTGTGAAATATGTTATTGGAATTTTGATTAGGGTTGCATTAATTCAGTATAAAATATTGGAAACATGGCCATTTTAACTATATTATTTCTTTCTATCCAAGAACAAGGGATATCCTTCCATTTTCTGACATTTCATTTTATCTCCTTTTTCAGAGTACTGTAGTTTTACACATAAAGATCTTTTATTTCCATGTTAGATTGATTTTTTAGGTATTACACTTTTTAGGATGCTGTTGTGAAAGGTATTGTAGTTTCTCTGTCATTGTTGTCTGTTTGTTTGCATCAGTTGTATTCATAGTTGTCAAAACATGGAGGATTGTTACTGATTTTGGGGTTTTGACTTTGTATCCAGCTATGCTACTGAATTTGGTTATTAAATCTAGAAGTCTTTTCATGGACTTTTGGGGTCTTCTATGTTGAGCATCATGTCATTTGTCAATAATATAACTTAACCTTTTCCTTTTTTGTCCTGTTCTTATTCCTTTTGTTTCATTCTCTTGTCTAATGCTGTGGAAGCACACATTATCCTGAAAGGAACACCAGATACCACCCTAGGGTTGCAGGAATGGTTCAACACATGCAAATCCAAAAATGCAATACACCATATCAACAGATTCATTACCAAAAAAGTATGATCATCTCAATAGATGCAGAAAAAAGCATTTGACAAGTTCCAATTCATAATAAAACTCTTAGAAAATTGGAATAGATGGTCTTATATCAGTGTGATAGAAGCTATCCATGACAAGTCAACAACAAACATCATACCAAGGAGAAAAATACTGAAAGCTCTCACTCTACAATCATGAACAAGATGAGAACATCCACTATCACACTCTTACTCAACATAGTTCTAGAAACAAAACTGAGAAACTGTGAAACTTCAAAAATCAACATATTGACTCTTTTACTAAAAGGACAAACAGTTAATTTAGTAAAAACAATCTGTTTTCATCTTTTGTATGAAGATGCAAATAAGTTAAATTAGTGACACATTTACATTCTCAGATACATAGTGCTGTCTTAGGCAATTCAGAAGAGTACACTTTATAAGCATTAACTTGCTCTAATTAGTATCTCTTTTCAATTTTAGAAAACTTTGGATTTGTAGATTAGATTTTCACATTTCTCATCTTTCCATATATATTCCAAGAGGAAGAGGATCAGTAATGTTGAATTGTCCTTTTATTTCCAGAATTCAATTAACATCACTTTAACAGGGATAAGTATAGTTGGATGATGTCACTAGAAATTCCCAGGTTTAATTTTAGCTAACATTTTCCACTTTCCTTATCCTCAAAATAAATTCTCAAAGTCATTTTCATCTCATTTGAATTTTACATTCTTCCTTCTCACTTCTGGTAAAGGTGATAATGAGCAGTGAGCTGATCAAAAGAGAGGTGGTAGGATTGAGGAGGAGAAGAATTGAAGGGCATGGAAAATCCACAAAGTGGATCAGCAGTTGCTGATAATGAACATTTAACTGAATGCAGTTTATTGATAATGTATGTATGTGCCTTTCTCCCTGGAGTCAGTCCCTTGGAGATTTGAAAGAAGGGAGAAATCTGTGCTGTGCACAGAATAAAGCAATAGTAAAACCTACAAATTAGCATAGAAATTAGGTCAGGGCCAAAACAAATTCATGAAGGACAGAAAGCATTTTACACTTTTCTATAGCACAGCGATTCTGTTTTTCTTCAGATGTCTATTATTCACTCTCAGGAACTGAAGTATCACATACAGGGAAGCATAATTAGAATTTATGCTCAGGTAATATTTTTACATAATTTTTTATGCAAATCATCAGTCCTTTTCCCTTTCATAAAATGATTTTTATTTTATTATTTATATCTAGGAAGGGTTGTTAAAAACTGTGTGACTGTTCTGATTTCGGTGTGTGTAGTACATGCAGGCACTGGACAAGTTTTGTAGGGTCAGGAAAAGCTCTATCAGTGGTGTAAGTGATCAACGTTTATGGTGGAGTAACTAAGATCGCTATCTGTTTATTTCTGGAAATCTTCGTAGGAAGAGTTTAGAAGTTGCTGACCTGAGTTTGCATTACTGCTAACACAGCTGTCAATTATTTGGGATCTTCTTGCCAAGCATGTGGTGGGCCTATATAAGGTCTCTGAAAGTTAATGGTGACTTTATTTCACAGATGAGGAATCCAAGCGTTTCAGAGATGAAATTGCTTATTGAGATTGCACAGGTAGGAATTGTCTTAAGTGAGTATTCAAGACGGGAAATTTGATAACATTTATTAGGCTAGTGAGCATTTTTTTTTTTTTTTGAGACAGGGTCTCGCTTTGTAGTTCAGGCTATCCTTGAGCTCACTATGTAGCCCAGGCAAGCCTTGAACTCAGCAGTCCTCCTGCCTCTGCCTCCCGAGTATTGGGATTACAGGCATGAGCCACCATGCCCGGCTAATGAGTCCTTTTTGTACATAGCAGTTATTCTAATATTTGCTGAGGTGGGTACATGTGCTCAATATTGACATATACTTGTCATAAATACTGTATCCAATCATGTGGAAAGTCATTGCAAAAATGTTGACCTTCTGGGAAAATTAATAATTATAGCTTTCAATAAAATATATATATATTATGTTCATAAAAGAATGAATATATTCTTTTTCTCCAGTTAAGACTATGAAGAAAATTATGTGGGTCAAGCATAGTGGCAGGGGGAAGGCTGAGAGAGGAGCACTGATATGTCAAGGGCGCCCTGGAAAGAAGGGGTAGCTAGGATATAGGCAGTGTCAGAGGCCTTGTGCCTGGGCACAGGATTTGCTCCCGCATAACACATGTATACATGAGCCTGCGTGCACACACAAGACTGCAAAGGGTAAGAAAATGATTGGGATTTTGTATTTTTGTTAACTATTTAGAATTGCATGTTAAAATATTTTGTACTTGATGAGAGTAACATGTCTTATAAAAACAAAACTACATATTACAAAATCCTACAAAATTTTCATTTTAAATAATTTTTAAACTAGATAGTTGAGAACAACTTCATTTAATAATAAAAAAGAATTATGTCTTGTAGATTCCCCTTGCTATGAATAACTGAATTTTTCATACAGTGAAATGGAATTGATTGCTATTGAATTTTTTTTTTCATTTTTTGAGACAGGGTCTTGCTTTGTAGTTCAGGCTGGCCCTGAGCTCACTATGGAGCCCAGTCAAGCCTCAAACTCAGCAATTCTCCTGCCTCTGCCTCCAAGTGCTGGTATTACAGGCTTGAGCCACCAAGCCTGGAATTTGTGGCATATGGTACTGATTGCCAGTGGGTGTGAATCACCACACCCAGTATTTGTTGTACATGGTTACCGGGGATCGAGCCAGGAACCTTGCGCTTGCTAGGCAGGTACCAGAACCACTGGGCTAAATCTCCAGCCCGAAAAATTTTTATTTTTAACTATATTAAACATTCATAGCTTCTTTCAGGATTTAGAATAAGTCCAAAGGACATAAACAAAATGAATATTACTAGATAATATTTGTTGCTATGCAATTGGGCACACATAGACAAGGGAGAAAAAAACGAGATTGATTTGTGTGGAATGCAATATTTCCACGGTAGTTTTTATTAATGAAAATGATTAAAAATTCTTTGAATATACCAAATGTATATTCTCTTTAGGAGCAATTTTCCTTATTCTAAACATGTTTTTTTTCATGCTAATCATTCTTAAAAAATGTGAAGACACAATTACTATCTTTTCCATATTCTAATATCTCTTAGGGTAGGGGGAGCCTAAATCAATTAGTCTTTCCAATGCTCATTAAACTACTCAGTAGTGATTTGAAGAAACATTCTATGCACAGTGGACCACAATCATAAAGATCAGAAACCTCAGGTATCCGTGCTAGCTGTGAGCAAGAATATTTTAGCACTCCTGTGGGATTTCTGGGTCAAGACTGATTCTAAGTGGTATTTCCATGGTAGTCTTGTATCTTTCTAATCTTCAGTAAACTTCCATAAACCACACAGTCAAAGCAGCAATGGCCCTTTTTTGTTTTTGCAGAAAGAACAGCTTTTTCACTTACTACTAATCATTCATTACAAAATAGTAGATGTCTTCAATCAGTTTTATATTTTTCCTTCCACTTGGCTTTGGCAAATAAATAGCATCTTCCTTAGGAGAATCAGATACTGAAAAAACACAGTAACAGCATAGCAAGTGCCTGGGACTTCCTGTTCGTGTTGCTGTTGCTTTCTGTCATACTTTCCCTGATCTCTGTGACATTACATTTAATTTTCCCTATTTTGTCTTTGTTGGAGTTTTTGTTCTTCTTTTCACTTTTTAGTTCTAGGTGCTTCCTTAAGGTCTCTTATATTTCTGTGTTCACTCACCAGGGAGTCCTTTTAAGCATTTCAGATTTTACTAGGAGAAGTCATTTCCCCCGGTGATGAAATTCTCCTTAAGAGTATTTACTTTCTCCTCTACAAAATAATGTGTTCTAGGTGAAATACTATATGTGACTGAGTTTGTTAGAGAAAACAGAAGTGTCCATAGTTACAAATGTATTACCTACTGAATGGTAATTCAATATATTTATTTCTACATGGAAAATTATTACAAACCAGTAACTACTAGTGCCATCTTTTGGTGGTAGGCAGAAGTGAAATTCATAGCTTTATTCTCACCATATTAATTAGTAGTGGATTGATTGTTCTTGGAATACAGCAGATATAGAAATTTGAGGAAAGCACATGGTGGAAGAAGACACTGCTGTGTGTGGGAAATTGACTGCTTGCCTCACAAGGAGGCTCGAGGAGTGCTATTACAGTGGTAAGAAAGTGATAACTACCACCCAGTATTGAGTATTCATGAAGTCCCTGTGTGCGTGTAAATTTTCACAATAGTCCTATCAAATGTGTAGTATTATTTATAATCTAAATAGGAAGATCATAATTATGTGTCTTATCCAAGATTGTATAGTCATTGTTTAAATCTGCCAAAGAATTAATTTAATTCTGGCACTATCATCCTCAATATCCTAGTATCCTACAGGGAAATATCTAATTTGAGAAGGGAAGAGGATGGAATAAGTATTTTCAAATCTCAGCCAATAACTAATCTCCATAACCTGGCTATGTCCTTTGATTTTTCTAGGACACTCTGTTTAGATCACTCTCCCAAGATCTTGATAATACTTCTTTCACTCTTAAATACAGTGTTTTAGATAATAAAAATATGTGGTTAACCCTCACGGACCATATTTAGAAGAGTGGTATAGAAAGTCAGTGTGAAATGGAAATATAATCCTTCTAAACCCTGTCTAAAGACATCTACATTCATGTAGCATGGTTGCTGCATTGTTTTTCTTTTTCTTCTGAAAATAGATAGAAATGGGAAACAAGAGGGGAGCCAAGGGGATCAGATTGTAAAACGAATGAAATGTTTATTCACAGCAGGCTGAGCCTGGAACAATCCAGCCAAAGGAAATAGAATATTTAGAGCCATTTAGCCTTGATTCCCTCTGCCTTTCTCCTCTGTGCTTCCACACACACTTCCTCTTGGTTGTTCATTTGTTGTTTCAAAAGCTAGTTGGTCTCTGACCCTGAAGGCAAGAAATCTCTCCGAGAGAACATAACCTCTCAAGACAGAGAAATCCAGGTTGTACGAATCATTTTCTTTCACTGACAAGTACTTTCGTGCTTTAATTCTGATAGTGTATCAAATTAGGGAGGGGACAGGTTTTTTTTTTTAATCTTACTTTCAAGTCAGGAGAGGACATGCTAGTGCTCATTGTGGGTATGTACAAAAAGAAATCATCTTGTACATGGGACTGTTTCATGGTCTTACAGATCTGAACTTCCATTCTCTGTTCCATTAAGTTACTACTGAGGCTACCTTGAGGAATTTTGAAGATGGAGGGTTTTTTTTTTTTTATTTAATCCAAGTGGTTGAAAGTTTTCAACACTTACTATTAGCTAATCATTTCCCTAAGAATATTGCAAAAAGATTAAAGAATTTTCAGAACAATCACATGAACTGGGTGTTGTTTTCAGTATTTTCATATGAGCTGCAAAGAAGCTATGGAGCATGCACCAGATCAAAGTAAAAGAAGCAAGACTCTGAGACAAGCTGTAAGGCAGGTTACTTCATAACTCTCTATCACATGGTGGAAGAGGGCACTACTGTGTGGGGGAAGTTGGCTGCTTGCCTCACAGTAATCTTGTTCTATGAAACAAGATTACTGACACCGTCCTACCTTCTGGACTAGTGGTGTACATTTAAGTAAGAAACTAGGTTTAAAGTGTTTATCATAGTTCTTGATATTGTATATGCTCAACAAATTCTAGCTTTGATATCAATTCCATTATGTCTTCCTTTTTCTTTTATTTTTATTCAAATTTGACTGCAGTTCTTTTTCTTTATTTATTAATGGTATAGCTTTTTATGGGTCTTCACTGGAATATTTTTCTTCAATTAAAATTTTTATTAACAGTGCCGCTGGTGTAGCGGTATCATGCAAGATTCCTAATTAAAATTTTTATGTTGTCTGCTTAGCTTTTTCAAACAGGGGCATGGCAGAGGTCGTGGCAGAGAGGTGTAGCAGAGGAAATTTACTTATGCCTTGGCAGGCAGGGAGTCACGTAGACCTCAAAGAGTGAGGGAGGGCATAGGCTTCCTCAGGGTACATCCCCAGTGACCCACTTCCTCTGGCCAGGTTTCACTTTCCAAAGTCATTTTGACTATAAACTCATCAGGGGATTAATCCCCTTATGAGTATCATGCTTCTTTTGACCCAAAAACCTCTCAGAAACAGCACCCATGAGAAAATGAGGCTTGTTGGGAACATTTAAATATAGCCATAACAATTGTGAACTCCAAATTACTAAACAGTCAGTATTTTAAATGAGATGATAACTTTTAAGGTTTTTTTGATATATTTTCAGTGAACTTCCTTTGAGACTTGCATTATCCCTATCAGTAAGTATATGAATGTCCAATACATAATCACTAGTTAATGGATTTCAAAATTGATATTATGTGTGATATACCCAAATATTACTTATTATTTTTATTAAGAAACAGTAGTTTTGAAATTAATGAATAATTTCCAATAATTTCATATCTGGGAAAACTAAATATTTTCCTTATTGGTTTATAAAGTTTTTTTAATCAAAGACTGAAGATGAATGTAGCTTGGTGGTAGAGCATCTGTCTAGTGTGTGAGAGGCACTGGGCTTCGTACACACAGCAACAACAAAAAATACATAAAGTTTATAATATAATACAGGTACCATTTTTTCATGTGTTGGGTAAGTCTCTTAAGAGTGTCTCTGTGTTGCATTACATTTTTTCCACCTCAACAATAAATGAGGTATGGAAAATATAAACTGAGTGGATATTTAATGTTCAGTTCATAATTTTTAAATATCTTGGAGGAATTCTTTCTTAAATTTTGACATTTATGAAATATGTGATGACAGTTAAGCTTAAATGTCAATTGGGTTAGACTAAAAGGCTCCTGGAGAGCTGACTAGTTCATGGGACACTAAATTTATGAGTAGATTAATGAACTGATGTCTATAGTTGAATGTCCTGATAGGACATTGAGCCTAGTTGAAGGTTGGGCATTAGAGGAATGCTATGGAGGTATATTTCTCCTCTGCTCTCTTATACTGTGTTCTATTTCCAGCCAAAATACTGTAAGAAGCATTTCTCTACCAACCTCTATTGCCATGACTTTCTGCTGTGGAGCTATTCAACCATAAACCAAAATAATAACCAAAATCATAACCAAATTAACCTTTCCTTCTTTTAGTTGTGAGTGTTGAGTATTTTGTACCAGTAATAGGAAAGCTGGCTAGTGAAGAAGATAGATATCAGAGAAGTGACATCATTGCTGTGGTTATACCTGATGATATGGTTCAGAAGTCCTTAACTTTGATTTGCAGGGAACTGGGGGTAGGGGGCAGGGGAAAGGAAAGAAAGGAAAGGTAAAAAGGAAAAAAAATGGAATCAATGCTTAGATATATATAGAGGGAGAAGTGAAGGGAGGGCACAGAAATGGCAAAAAATAAGAACCAAGATATATCATGAACAAATACCAATTCTCATTCTCTACCCAAGATGCACCAATAAACTCAATTTAAAAAGAACACTGATTTGGAAGAATAATTTTGAAAGACTTGGAGATGAAGGCTAAAGCTTTAGACTATGATAAGCAGAGCCCGATAGATATTTCTGACTGTAGTTCTGATGATGACAATGAAACTAGAAATGTGGACAATGTACGCCATGTTTATGAGTTCATGTTTTTGTTGGGTAAAATGACTCTTAAGAATTGATCTAGAAACTATGCATGTTATATTGTAGCCAAAAAGAAAAAAAATATATATATATGTTTTGATGATGTCCTGAGATTTTGCAGGAGGCTGGTCAAATGTTTGAATTATCACATGAGCACCACTGGCTGTTTTTAGACAAATACATGAATGAAGATCAGAGAATCAGGAGGAAAAAGTATAGCAAAAAATTTTTTGGTCTCATACAGCTGTACATAAAGTTGGGAACAAAGGCATTGTGGTAGCCAATGAGATCCAGGCCATTAAACAGAATGCAAGGGCTTTGAAAAAAGAACATATTGAAAGTATCTTATGAATCAACAAGATTCTACCCATCCCAGGCTCAAGGTTGAAAAGTGTGCTTTTTAATTTAGAAGGGAGCTCCTGCTCCAGAATGTCTAACTAGAGACATTAATTCATGGGATTTATTTCTCTGCATTCAGCCATCCTGACATTCAAAGCAGTTGCCCTAGCTAATGCCCAAGCTGTCAGAAGACTTTGGAATCATCCATGGCGACCTGTATTTTCAGGCATGCAGAGTGCAAGAACTGTGGGTCAAGGAAACTTCCACCCAGACTTCAAAAGAAGGCTCAGAACCAAGGCAAAATGTCCCTAAGAAACATTTCTACAGACCTGTGAGAATGAGGTTGAGGGCACTGTGAGATCCCAAAACATCAAAGAATTCAGGAACATGAAAGATTTCAGGGAGCAAGTAGAGCCCTCTGATGAGAGACCGTGTGGGTCTCAACTGTCAAAGCCACAAGGATAGAATCACTCATGTTGTCTAGAACTTTTATTTAATATCATGTCCCCTGGATGCTGCAGGTATGTCCACCTTAATGTCTGGTCTGCTGGACTATGGTCTTGTTTTTGGTCAGATTCCTTTATATTGCTCCATTCTTATCTTTTAAAATGTAAATTTTGTCCCTTACCATTGTAGTTTAATAATATGTAGTTTTTTTTAAAAAAAACTACAGGGGTTCCCAGCTGAATCTCTGGCCCTAAGTTAAATCTCTGCCCCTACCTGGATTCTTTTTAAAGTCTTGAGTCCAGAGGAGACTTTGACTTGGACCTTTTGGGTAATGCTGGAACTGTTGAGAATTTGAGGAAGGGTTTAATGTGTTTGGAAGTAAACATGATAGTTAGAACAGATGCAGTTAAACTATGACATTGTTTGTATATGTATTTAAAGATTGTATCCATTTTTCTTCATCTGTAGTAAAATCCCTAGAACCTGCAAGCTAAAAGAGCAGAGGTTTAATTTGTGTTCCCAGTAACCCACCTCCAGCACCTCACCTCCTCATAGCACATGCAGCCTTGTGCCTATCAGTGCCACCACGATCCAGTTACCTCTCAGAAGAACCTTCTCTGAACACATGAGACTTATGGTGGTCACTTTAGGTCTAAATATTCTTCCCTCATCATAAAAGGCTCAAGTTCATTTCATTTGTGAAGATGCATCTACCCCATCATGTAAATGCAACCAGCATTCTAACAGCCACAGTACCGCTGCCCCATCCAAGTTCAATGTCTTCTCTGAGATTCAAGGCAACGTTGAAGCTGTGAGCCCCTGTAAAAATCAAAGAAGAAAGTTACATATTTTAAAACATGCAATAGCACAGAGTATTCCCATTCCACAAGGCAGGGATAATGTGCTAGTAAACAGTCAGGAAATAGCAAGGCCAAAATCTGAAAGGGCAAACATTAAATCCCGAAGCTCCACATCCAGCTCCCAGGGACAGGTTGGGGTGAGATGTGAGCTCTAAATGTCCCGAGCACTTCTGCTCCAATGGTGTTGTTAACTGTAGACTAAATGGGCTCTCTTTTGGGCTAGTCCCATTTGCTACTTGTGTGTTTTTTTTTTTTTTTCAGCAGACATTCCATATTACAGTTATCTTTAACTTTCTGGGGTCTTCACTGCAGCTCTGGCTTCATCCTCACAGATTCACACATGCAGTCTCATTGGCTTCCAGGAGGCCTATGACCATCACATACTCTTGTCTGGCCTGAAAGGCATTCTTGTAGAATATGGGCTAGAGACTTTGTGACCTCACAATTCTTGCATTCTCTATTCTTGTAAAATGATCCCACATAGATGACGTCAAGTTTTGCTGTGAACTTGAGAGTTTTAAGTCCTCTTGGACTGTGACTTAGCAGTCTCTGAGTGGCTGTATCACTGAATTCAGGTAGGCAGCTTTGAATAACTAGGGTACCCTGGGACACTCTTTTTAAAAGTAAGATCTTCCAAAAGCCTATTGTTTTATAAGCTTGAACCTGGGAAGGATGGGATCTGGTTAGTTCCCAGGTGCCTTCAAGCCATTTTTCTCATTATCCTGATCTAAAGTACTTGGCTTCTTTTTTTTTTTTTTAAATCTAATTCTTTATTGGTACAATTTATATACATCTCACAATCACATATAACATTGGGGAATTTGTACCAGTATATGATACAAGTTAATTCTCAATTTTACCCATATCCCTACCCGCCCACACATCCCCACCCACTTTATACATACTCTTTTACTTTCTTTCTGAATCACATTGATTCCTTCCCCTCATTACATTCCCACACCAAATTTCTTATGGAAATTTCCCACTCTGTAAAAGCTGTCATACTTCCTAGTGCTCACTTGCATCTACAAGTGTTCATGTCAAAGAGAAGATCCTGAATTTGCCTATCTGTGATCTATTGATTTCACTTATTAGTATATTCTCCAGGTGTCTCCATTTGCACCTAAATGGATCGATCTTGTCATTCTTTATGGCAGAGTAATACTCTATCATTCGAGAGATGCAAATGAAAACAATACTGAGATTTCATCTCACTCCACAAAGAATGGCTGCTATCACAAAATCAACCAACAATAAATGCTGGCGTGGATGTGGGGAGAAAGGAACCCTTCTCCACTGTTAGTGGGATTGCAGACTTGTGCAACCATTGTGGAGATCCGTGTGGAGATTTCTCAGAAAACTTGGCTTCTTTTTTTAAAAAAAATTAATTGTATTATTTTATTTTATTTTTATTTTTGAGACAGGTCTCACTTTGTAGTTCAGGCTGGCCCTGAGATTACTATGTAGCTCAGGCAAGCCTCAAACTCAGCAATCCTCCTGCCTCTGCCTCCTGAGTGCTGGGATCATAGGCATGAGCCACCACGCCTGGCATTGTGGTATGTGGTACTGATTGCTGGTGGGCATGAGTCACCATGCCCGGTATTGTTGTATGTGATTACCGGAGACTGAACTCAGGACCTTACACTTGCTAGGCAGGTGCTGGAACCACTAAGCTAAATCTCTGGCCCTACTTGGCTTCTTTTTAAAGTTATTTTTCTCAGCAATCATTTTATTCTTGCCCTAACTTTGCGTGAGCTACATTCATGCTAAAACCACAGAGCTCTCACAGCTTTTGCTCCCAATTCTTACTTAAGGTCTGGCTAAAAGCAGCCAGAAATACTCATACTACAACCTGAATGTTAGAATACCTTAGAAGTTTGCCTGACAAATTAATTATTCCACTCCTTTTAATCTTAGGTTCTTGCAAATTCATAAAATTAGGCACATTTTCTACCAGAGTGTCACATTCATGTCTTTCAGTTCAACCATCAGTGAGTCTCGTGTTCACAACTGAAACATCCTGAGTCTGGCCTTTTCTGTCTATGTTTATACTAGCTTTCTGATCTTCTGAGCTCCATCCAGAATCACTCATCATGTTCTGTTTACAGTGATCCAGGGCTTCTCCAGCCTCCAAACCCCATTTCTCCCACAAAGAAGTTCCAATGTCCTCTGAACCACATTTGCAGGTTTAGCTACAGCAACAGTTACACTTCTATGTTACCAATTTTCTGTATCAGTCACTTTCCCAGAACAAAGTACATGACATCTACAGCTTAAAAAAATAAAGTTTTAATTCAGCTGACACTTTGTGAGATATAGTCAGCTAGCTCCAAGACATGGTAGAAAGGCATAGTAGAAAAAAGTTGCTCACCTAATAAGAATGACGAGGCAAAAAGTGAAGATAGAAGCAGAGGAAGAAGATATATATTCCAAAAACATGTCCCCAGTGACCCATCTCCAATCAGAATCCACCTTCTCATAGCACATACAGTTCTGAGTATAATACCCCTGTGATTGAATCACACTTCAGAAGCTCCATCTCTGAACATCTGAGACTTTGGGAATATATATTAGTTTTAAACTATAACTGAGATTATGTATGGCCTGAGGAGATGTGTATGGGTGTCAAGTTGACCAGGGGTAGAATGTGACAGTTAAGCTTGTTAACCTGACTGGGTTATAAGACTCCTACAGAGGTGACTCACTCATAGAGGCCCTATATAAATCTTCAGATTCATCAGAACTGAATAAACTGTTAGGAGACGGAGCCTGGTTGGAGGTCACTGAGGAAATGGCTTTGGAGCATGTGTCTCTCACTTATGTCCTTCCCCTGTCTTCTGCTTTGGCCACCATGAGGTAAACAACATTCTACTGTTAAACTCTTCTGCTATGATTCTCTACATTGGATCAAGTTGACCATAAAATGAAACCTCTGAAATTGTGACTATAGTTAACCTCTTGTTCTTTTACATTCAGGTGGTGAATATCTTGTCCCAGCAAGGGGAAAGGGGCTCTTAGATATTCTTAAAAAATTCTTTATGTTTCCTCAGTACTAGACACAGGGTCTGTATTTATTTAGATAGTATCTGCCAAAATACTATTTCAGTGGTTATTTATAAATATGAAGGTTCTTTGTTTATACTAAATTATATGTAGTTTTCTAGAGTGAGCAGAAACTACAATTAATAATCTTTAACTGGAGTCAAAGTAGAACATGTTTAAATTCATTTATGGAGGAAATATGAAGTCTTTCTCTCCAGATTAAATGCATTGAAAATATTATACTCTCATTTCATCTCTGCTGAAAGAAGCTCCTAGTCTTCAGTGGTTGTTAGCCCATGAAATATGTTAATCCTTTTCTTTTCTTAGTTAAATTCCTGCCTGGCATTCAAAAAAAAGACGATAAATAAAACTTTCTTCCTCCTCCAGGAAAAGTTTTATGCCTAAATAAATTATTCCTTTCATACTGGGTCTAGTTTAATATGAGAGAACAGGCAATATAGGATGCATCCTGTCTGTGTCACATCTTGGCCCCGTTCTAACACATCTCTTCCACTCAGCTCACTGGCCACAGAACTCACCACATTCCTGCTTGTCTTTCAAGAAATACAATCCTCCTTTTTGTTCAGAGAAAGCAGTGTAACAAATTTGAGCAGTACAGATGATTTCAACAGAAAGTTTGCGTCCTCTTCAGTGTCCAAGTGCTGCTGGTCAGTGGGCCCACAGAGATTTAAATCCAATACTCCTATATGAGTATCTCTAAGATCTGGTAAGAAAGTATCTGATTTTCTTTTGTGCTGAAATTTTAATTAGAAATTAATTATAATTTATAAGATGATTTATTTTGGAATAACTTATTTTAAATATTTATTGCATTAAAAACAAATAAAGGACTGCTTAAAACAGCTTTATTCTCATATAAATACATACTCTGTATATATTCCATTCAAATAATAAAAGTATGACTTTAAATAATAAGTTATTCTTTGATAGTATAATTATATGGATTGTTTCACATATTCAACAGTTGCCTGAACAATAAATTAGAATATTCCAAAGTGAAGTACTGCCCTTAACTTCTTCAAAAGCTCTGTAGAATTCAGCAGTGAAGCCATCAAGACCAGGTCTTTTCTTTGTTGGTAAGTTTTTTATTACATTTTTCAATACCACAGATTGCTATTGGGTTGTTTAACATTTTTATATCATCTTTATTTAGCTTTGGAAGTTCATATGTGTCCAGGAATCTATCCATTTCTTCTAGATTTCCCATCTTTTTTTGGTAAAGATTTTCAAAATACTGTATATTATCCTTTGGACTTCCACTGGATCTGTGGTAATTTCCCCATTTTCATTCCTAATAGCATAGATTTGAGCCTTTTCTTTCCTTTGTTTGATAAGGTTGGCTAAGGGTCTGTTGATTTTATTTATCCTTTCTAAAAACCAACTCTTGGATTCATTTTTTTTAATTTAATATTTTTAAAACGTGTTATTTATTCAAAAAGTTTACTCATTTTTTTTCAATTGAATTCTTTCTTGGTGTATCTTGTATACAGCTCAAAATCACACTACACATTGGGGAATTTGTACCAGTATATGACAGAAGTTAATTCTCATTTTTACCCATCCAACCCCCCTACCCCTTATATACATGCCATTTATTTTTCTTTTCAAATCATATTTATTCTTTCCCCTCATTACATTCCCCTATCACATTCCCTTTGAATATTTTCTATTTCACAAAATCTATCATACATTCTAGAACTCATTTACATCTACAGGTTCTTATACCAGAAAAAGACATAGTATTTACATATCTGGAATCATTTATTTCACTTACTAGTGTGTCCTCAAGGTGTGTCCATTTGCACATAAATGAATGAAACATCATTCTTTATGGCTAATACTCCATTTTACAAAAACTCCACATCTTCTTTATCAAGTCTCCAGTCGAGACTTAAACATTAAAACAGAAACAATAAACCTGCTGCAAAACAAGTTAGGTAAAACTCTTGGAGACATTGGCTTAGGCAGAGACTTTATGAACAAAACTTCTATAGAACAGAACTATCAGAAAGAATCAACAAATGGGATCTTGTCCTACTAAAAAGCTTCTGCACAGCAAAATAAATCACTGGTACCAGTAAAAGACAACCAACAACATGGGAAAAAATCTTTTCTAGCTGTTTTTCATTGATTTTTTGTATCATTCACTTTGTCTCCATTGCATTAATTTCTGCTCTGATACTTATAATTTCCTCCCTTGTATGAGCTTTGAGTTCTTCTTGCTCCTCTTTTTCTAATAGTTTGAGGTTCATCATTAGATTGTTTATCTGAGTTTGCTCTATTTTCTGGGTGTAGGCATTCACTACTATGAATTTCCCTTGTAGAACTGCTTTCATTGTGTCCCATAAATTCCTGTATGTTGTACTGGGGTTATCATTTAATTGTAGAAACTGTTTAATTTCTTCTGTGGCTCATTGGTTGGTCAACAGAGCTGTTCACCTTCCATGTTTGTGAGGATCTTGGAATTTCTTTTGCTATTGAACTCATTTTGAAGGCATTATGGTCTGATAGTATGGCAGGGATAATTTTAATTCCTTTGCATTTTCTTAAACCTGTTCTATGACCTAGGATATGATGCAACTGAGAAGAATGTATATTCTGACATTGTAGGGTGAAATACTTTGTAGGCATCTATTAAGTCCATTTGTTCAAAAAGTTTGGTTTACCTCAAGTATTTCTTTATTGACTCTTTATCCAGTTGATCTGTCAATTTGTGACAGTGGATTACTGAAGCCCCCTACTACTATTGTATTAGTGTTTATCTGGCTTTTCATGTTCATTAATGTTTGTTTTATATAGTTGGGTGATTAGAGTTTGGTGTATAAACATTTATGATTGTTATTTCTTTCTCCGAGACTGTTCCCTATAAGAGAATATAATGCCCTTCTTTGTCTCTCTTAATAAGTTTTGGTTTGAAATCTATTTTATCTGCAAACAAGATAGCCATTTTGGAGATAAGTGTGTAGATTCCTCAGAAAACTAGGGTTAGAGGTCCCATTTGACCCTGGTATTCCCTTGCTAGGAAAATACTTAAAGGAATTAAAAGAATCATATCATAAGACAGGTATTTACCCATGTGCATAGCAGCTCAGTTGTGATAGTCTGATCTTGGAAACAACTCAGATGCCCCTCAACTGGAGACTGGATAAAGAAGATTTTTTTTAATATAAAACGGAGTATTACATTGCCACAAAGAATGACAAGTTTCATTCACTTATGTGCAAATGGTTACACCTTGAGGACACACTAATAAGTGAAATAAACAGATCCCAGATATGTAAATTCATATCTTTTCTCTGGTATGAGAACCTATAGATGTGAGTTTTAGAATGTATGAAAGATTTTGTGAAACAGAAAATATACAGAGGGAACATGGTAGGAGAAAGTAATAAGGGGAAAGAATACGACTTGGAAAGAGAAATAGTATGTATATAAGGGGTGGGGAGTTGTGGGTGGGTAGGGTTATGAATTCTGAGCTGAACTTGAATTTACTGTGTAGCCCAAACTGACCTCCAATTCGAACCAATCCTCTCAGCCAGTCTCCTAAGTGCTAAGATTATAAGTGTGTGCTTGTATTTCAATGAAATGATTATAAATCTGTGGATTTTTTAACAAAATTAATATTTGATTGAGGTATATGCATCTTATGATTATACATCTGTGGATTATTTTTTAACAAAGTTAAATTTAAGGCATAATGTTTCAGCAAACATACTGAAAATTTGTTTACTTAGACAATTTTTAAAAACAATTATGATTTTGAAAGAAAAAGATATAGCATGTGTATAAGGGGTGGGGGTTGTGGGTGGGTAGGGATATGGGTAAATATGTGAATTAACTTGTGTCTTATACTGGTACAAATATTAGTGTGTGTATATATATTATATATAATACATATAATATATTATATATTATATAATTATATTTTATATATATATAAAGATTAATTAAATAAACCTAAAAGTCATTGTTCTTTAAGGATTATTGGTTCCATTGCATAACATATCTTATAAATTCAAGTCTATTACTATTCTTTGCCATTGGCTTATTCTTGTTTCATTTAAATAAAGCAGCAATAATATAATTTTCTTAGGCAAGAACCAAGAGAAAGGCTAGGAAAATTGCTACCTGAAGTCAGTGTTTTTCATATATCTTCATATAAAAATCTCTAAACTATATAGATTTTTTTTTACAAAATCTTTTAAAGTAATAGAAATTCTAAAATGTAGTAACATTAATCTCCAAACTCTGGGAAAGACAGGAACCCAGATATTCAAATGCAGGACTTACAAGTCGTACTTGCTCTAGGAGCATTTGGCTATCTTACTCAAGCAGCTGTGAAACTTAACTGTTTTGGGAAGCCACAAGGGGACAACAGTGAAAAGTTTTTTTTTTTTTTTTTTTTTTTTTTGAGACAGGGTCTCCCTTGTAGTTCAGGCTGGCCCTGAGCTCACTATGTAACCCAAGCAAACCTCAAACTCAGAAATCCTCCTGCCTCTGCCTCCAGAGTGCTGGGATTACAGGCATGAGCCACCATGCCAGGCACTGTGGTATGTGGTATTGATTGCTGGTGGGCATGAGTCACCATGCCCAGCGTTGTATGTGGTTACCAGGATTGAACTCAGGACCTTGCACTTGCGAGGCAGGCACCGGAACCACTGAGCTAAATCTCCAACCCCCTGAAGGATTTTTCACAAGTATTGAGGAATTTCATAAAGCAAAAGATCTTATAACTTTGCTGGAATCCTGGTTTACTACAACTTGCTGGTGAAAGTCAAGTAGAATTATCAGGATATGACCATTAGTTGCCAGTGTAGGTTTCTGTCATCTAAGAGGTACAGTGACCTTAACATGCAGTAGCTGCACTAAATATGTTTTTTTTTTTTTTTTTTTAGACAGGGTCTCACTTTGTAGTTCAGGCTGGCCCTGAGCTCACTATGTAGACCAGGCAAGCCTCGAACTCAGCAATCCTCCTGTCTCCGCCTCCCGAGTGCTGGGATTACAGGCATGAGCCACTATGCCCGGCACTGTGGTATGTGGTACTGATTGCTGGTGGGCGTGAGTCACCATGCCCAGCATTCTATGTGGTTACCGGGATCGAACTCAGGACCTTGCGCTTGCGCGGCAGGCGCCAGAACCACTGAGCTAAATCTCCGGCCCCTAAATATGTTTTCTGAAATTGAAATGCTCATACAATTCTAAGTAAAGCTAATAAAGTCTGCTTCTAGGAAAAAAAAAAAAAAAAACTCTTGTCTCTAAGCCTCAAATTATCCCTTAAATTTTTATACAACATCTAAGTTACAGCTGTAAAAACTAAGCAGGCATAAAGGGGAAGAAGACACAATGAATGAAAACCAGAGAAACAACAGCTGAGATAAAACAGCACAAGAGGTCAGGTAGTAAAACTCTGAAGCATATTTAAATAAGTGGACTTAATACTACAAACAAAGCCTGGAAAAATTTGCAAATATTTACAAATAACAAGAAACTACCAAACATAAAATTCCATTTGGGAAAATAATTGAAACATAATTTTAAAATTGGAGAAGAAAATAACTGCATCTACACATGGCAGATCATACTAGATAAAAGCTATTGAGAAAAGTTATTGAGGAATATATTTGTTGTAAAAGAAAAGAAATCTCAATCTTGGAAACCACCCAGATGTCCATCAACTGGAGACTGGATAAAAAAAGATGTGGTTTTATTATAAAATGGAGTATTGCCCTGCCTTAAAGAATGATAAGTTTGAGTCATTTATACTCAAATGGGTGTACCTTCAGGAGATACTCATAAGTGAAATAAATAGGTCACCAATGTGTAAATATTATATCTTTTCTCTGATATGAAAAACTAAAAATGTAAATGAGTTCTAGAATGTATGATGGATATTGAGAAATAGAAAATATTCAAATGGAAATGTGGTGGAGGGGTGAGTAACAAGGGATAAGAAAAATGTGATGGTAACAAAACAAAAGGAAACAAAGCTTGTGTATATAGGGGTCAGGAGTTGGGTGGGTAAGGGAAAGGAAAAAAAAAGAATTAAATTATGTCATATGCTGGTACAAATTCTCAATATTGAGTGCAATCACAATGCGTATATTTAGC